>RXPK01002122.1:0-83822 GCA_004143645.1 Protaetia brevitarsis
TACCCGAACACTGAAGTAATTTTCATAGTATTTAAAGAGAGCAAGCAACTTACCTAATTCTTTTATAGCACCCTAATAAGTCATACTGAATCTTCAACCAGTGATCAAGAATGAACACGCTTACGCGAACCACGATGTTTGTGACGTACATGATATCATTGAGCAATAATAGTTCGACACACGAATAGAATCACTACGCGCACAGGTAATAATCATACCAATCAATTGCGGGTATGAATTCGTATTTTCCATGATATCTATAGTTTTACCGAAATTCAAGTAAAAACAATAATATAAAAGATCTCATTTTTAAGCCAAATTAATATTCATAGTAAATTACTTTTTAAAGTGCCTAAATACCCCAAAAAAATGTAATTTTCCTTTTAAGTAAATTTGAGATTAAATACAATATGTACATGTTTTTCCTGTTTTTCTTTTGAATTTTTTGTTACATTTAAACTTACATAAAAAGGTATAATTTTACCGAAATTTCTTTTCATGTTAAATATCCTAGAAACATGTAAAACAAATTTTACATGTTTATTGTGATAAATTTCACCGTTTTTACAATGTAATATTCCGATTTACCATGGAAAATTTATGTAATTTTTACAGTTTAATATTAGCGTAAAATTTATACAAATTGTAAGGAGTTATTAGGGTTCAAGATCTTTATGGACCACTGTATATAACATAAAAGAAAGGGTTGAATCTTCCAGCGTAAAATAGTTTTATTTAAACTCGATCAATTGAAAAATTCAATTTAATCAATTTAAGTCTTCAATCCGGAATGCGCCAAACTCCACTCTTCGGTGTACACTTAAAAGAAACAGATAAAACCAAAACTGCGAACTAAGGCAGATTTCGAGCATTCCTCTAAAATGGAAACGGCGAGAGCGCGCGACCTGCGATTCCATCGCGTATTTTCCTAATTCCTTTTCATTAGACAGAGACGGCGCGAGACGCGAAAAAATGTTAATCGAATCCCCTAACATCCCTCTATTCCGCGCCGACGACGCACGAAAGGAGGGGGGAGGGGGTCGGGAGAGGTAGCGAGCGGAAAGCGGCGTCGCTCCTTCGGAAAATATTTCTCTCTCTGAGATATAAAATTATTGTCGTTTGATTATTTTCGGATTCCTTTAAAAATCGACGACGATTCGAACAAATTCGCCGATTTCTCAACCGGAATGATGTGAAAGGGCGTTCGAGGAAAAAATGGCATCCCAAGGCGTCACAGATCGCTCGCCGTCACTCCGGGACTCGCTTCCGGAATGGGTGACGGTTTAAATCACAGTTCACGCCAACTGTACGTGCTCGATTGGAAATGTGGCTCACCGTGACTCAGATGAGCATCGGTGGACGATTGGGAAATCTTTAGTGGGGTTTTCAATTCGTGTAGATAGTAGTCTCTTTTGAAAATAGAGCGGCGAATTCTTCGTACGACGATAGTTAAGTTAATTTACCAAGTAAACAGCTGATGTTATCTTTTACCATTGAAATAAATATGCTGGCCTATTTTTTCTAAACGAGGTTTTATTTTGTTCCAGCATACCCTCACTGGTCACTCTGGGAAAGTTCTGGCGGCAAAATTTCTGGGCGAACCTTCAAAAGTGGTTACGGGCAGTCACGACAGAACACTGAAGATATGGGATCTGCGGAGTAGAGCTTGTAAGTGCAAATTTTTTTGAAAAATTACTAGCGAAATTGTCACATGTAAAAATACAGTACATTATTTATCATGAATGAGTGGAAGACCGTTTGATTGATTTCTTATAATTTTGATCATTACAAGCAATTATCTAGTAATGGCAATTTACATTTTGTACTTGTGCTATCGTATTCAATTATATCATATTGGTTGAACACTTGAACACAAAATAAGAATTTCACAATATGGCATCAGCTAACCTTTGATGACTGTTCACCCAATTTTGAGTAATCTGCAATAGACTAGATTCAGATTGGAGTTATCATATAGGCTTATTTTCACTGCAATCTCTCCAGGTCTCTTTTACTTTTAAACATTTGATTTTGTATTCGTAATTGGTTTCTCATTTCTGTAGCTATCTATTCGTACTCAAATCATATCCCTCTTAAGAGTCTGCAGTAACAGCCTCCTCGTAGCACGTAGTTAGCAGTCCTACTTTATTCGTAATCAATAAGTCTTTGTAAGTTATGGCCTTTGCTCCATTTTCCTTTGCTTTCGGCACCACTCTTTGGACTTATTACTACGTATTTTATTTAATCTTGAATGGGACTTTTTTGCATTCTAATCAAAAGTCTGAGATACCTGGGCAAGTACTTGTCGCCTTATTTCTTTTTGCCCAATGATTGTTGGGCATCCTGGTCAAGCTTAATTTGCTTTGGATACCCATCGTTAGCATATCTTGTATCACGGCTGGTGAAGAAGTCGACATATCAACTACCTAAAATTAAATTCTAAGAGTGGTTTGGAGTAGATTGTGAAACCTAGGGTTATTGGAATGCTAATGATTTATCTCAATTGTAGGAATTTGTTACAAACCGTGCTTCAATGGGTATTAGATAACAAAGTGAGTTTGGGAAAATAGACCTTTTTTTACTATGAATTAAGATATAAAAACTAGAGAAGAGAAGCAACTGGTTTTTCTATTCCCATTTCTCTTTTCTTTCTGCTAGAAGAAGAAATGTCTCTGCTGGATACAAACCATTTGAGTGTCAGCAAGTAGAGCCTTTGAATTCAATTTTCTCGAAACGCAGACATTTATAACCGTGATTGCTTTTTTTATCAGCACTATTACTTTTACCCAATCTCTTAAAAAAATGTATATAGGGATTGCTTTCCCCATAACGACGAAAGAACTTAGCAAAGAAGCGCATTATGTATACTAAGATACGTGTATTTATAAATATGCCATTATTAAAAGTTCAAATAAGTCTACCATTTTTTTTTTCCTATTTTTATTGTGCCTAGCTGTAGGATAAATGGAAAAAATTAAACAATGTTTTTTTCTTTTCACGGGAGACACGATACAGGAATAAAAACTCATACACATTAATGCTTTCTCCTTGCAAATTTTAAGGGTGGATTACTAAAGCAGCGTTAAAGAGACTGGTGTGTTCATTATGGTTCTAAGCAGAGATTGTGCAAAAGCTGTAGCTCATATGGAAGACCGAGGAAGCCAGCTGGAGGTGGTCAGATTAGTTTATGTGAAGCTATCCACCGTCCCAAAGAGTACTTGAACCGATAGAGGAAACGGAAAACCATTACTATTGACGACCAATCGCCATTTCACTTGAGTGGAGTCAAACACCCAACTTTGCCAAGTTCGTGGTGCAGATGCGAATATGTGAACAGTTTGCCGAAGGTTACAAAACGTTGACTTAAAAGCTTGGAGACCAGTAATTTTAATTAAGTAATTTTTTCCCTGTAAAGTTTCTGCATATCATGAGTGCTTTTTTGGCATTGTTGGTTACTTCATGTTTGTTCCAGAGAAGTTTATTGGCCAGGGTAAGGCCTAGATATTTAACCTCCGTTCCCCAATCTATATTTTGCCCACCCATCTTTAGGGTTTTGAGATTGGATTTCCTTTTGCTAATAAATACTGCTAAGGTAGTCTTAGTGGGGCTAATATTGAGTCCCGCCATTGACACCATCTTCTTGTAAAGTTTAATCCTCTTCAAACAACATCACATGGGGTATTTAGGGATTTGCCTGTTGCGTATAATTACAATAGCATCAGTATGCCCTTGACAGGGTATACCTAGATCAGTCGGCTCGCATAAGAATTTATCTGCTATTAGGCACCACATAAGTTGGGATGTAACTCCGGCCTGTGAGCATTTTCTGCTCGTTCTAGCCGAGATGATTTTATCTCCCACCTCCACCTCCCCCGACCTGGTTGCGACAGCAGTTGCGACATCCATTTGGAGGTCACGTCCTCTACCTTCTTTGAGAGACTCGTGTGGAGTGTTGTCAAAGCTCCCTGTATGTCTAGAAAGGCACTTTATTCGTCAGTGCATATTGGATTCGAACCATCAGCTCCACTAATGTAGTCTCAGTGGCTTTGCCCGTTTGATAGGCGTGCTGACAGGAGTGCAACAGCACTCGCTCCAATATATCTGTTCTGACATAATTATCTACAGCTTTTCACCGTTTTAAAAAGAATGATGTAAGATTGATGGATCTGTGGGATTTAGGGTGCGTAGTGTTATTTTTCGCTGGTTTTGGTATGAAGGTGACTTTAGGCCCTTCTCCAAACTTCTGGAATACAACCCAGCTCCAAACTACTCCAGCTTATTCAGATCATATGTGAAAGGATTTCATTCTGCTCTTTCTGAAGTAAGACTGGGAGAATCTCGTCTACTCCCTAAAGTCTTCTATATTGCTCGAAAAGATTTTCCAAGGCACTCACTTTACTTTCAGCGAAGTGAGTCTCTAAAAAGGGGAGAACTCTTTCTTCTTTACTTTCAATGAAGTTTGCGTCTGGCTTTCTTAGTACCGTTCCTTTATCGATTCTGCCCTTCTCCATTACTTTGTGAAGTAGGTGTTGAATCGATATCTTACAGAATTTTCTGAAGTGGTCTCGTTTCGCTATCTTAATACTTTTGTTGTTGTAGCTCTGCCAGTCTCCATTACGCTTGCCTTGTTAAAGAGCTTCCGCGTGATGAGAACATACAAAGTAATGAACTGCATTTGAATGAAAGTTTCATTTTTAACCTTCGTGAAGTTTATTTTGCAAAAATGCGTTTTCTTTATTGCAACGTATATTATCTCTCACCAATTGGCGTTAAATGAATTGTTAAGTACCGTATGTTATTTCTTTTTTTTTTCTACACTCTCACCGTCTCTTTGATTGTAAAGTACTAAAGGTTTTATTACATTATTTATTAAGTATTACAACAACATAAACATTAAATGACAATACAAAGACCCGTTTTTATGCAGCTGGGTACATAACTGTTGAACATAAATAATTGACAAATACAGAAACGGGTACTAAAGGGGAAAAGTTGAGAGTTGAAGAAGAGGAAAGAAAAGCAGAAAAAAGCTATAACAAAAAAAAAAGACCGAAAGTTTCGACGACATGCAACATACAGATAAGTACTGAAAAATGCCGGGGTTCATAATTTAATTTGAAATCAATTTAGCGAAGTCGAGGTGACGTTGAGAGTCGGTGACAAGAAAATTTGTTACCCGACATCGATTCCGCGAGACACAATCGCCCCAGCGGCGAAGGGAAGAGAAAGGAACGCGCCATCTATCCGGGAGAACATCACGTAGTACAGAAACTACAATAACGTGCGCGGCGAACCTGACGACGCTCACCGAACGTCTTGAATGATCGTCCCTCCGGCTTGCGTTCCCAGGACCCGCTCTCCTCTCCGTCCACTAACTTTTAATCTTCTGTCGAATAAGGTGGAATGAAGTACCCCATAAATTGTTAACTGCTTTTTTACTACAACACTCCCGGTATAAATTCGACGTTTCTGCGCGCCTGGTATCTGTTTCCGGAGACATTAATGAGGCGTAAAATTCGAGACGCTTCGCCACCAGGACCGCCAGCATCCCCTAGCATCCCCAGCGACCCCAAGAGGGACCAGTCGCCGCATATACACGAGCAAAAACGTCGACACGTCCCGACCTGCACGCGCTAATTGAGGAAATGTAATTTCGGGTTCCCATTTACTTGTCGGCGAATGGTTTATTGATATCGTATTTCTTTTATGTTCGCTTATTCTGTAATTTTCATGCCTCTCTCAAAATTGATTTTTTTGGATACTTTATATTGCTGTAACACTGAATATATTTTGATTGTTAAAAGAAAATACAGATCATTTCGATTGAAACAAGTCACCTCAAATAACTCTTTATATATTTATATAAAATTCCGAAACTTGTCAGTTGTCACATCAAGGGGGACAACTTTTAATGACAGGCCTGACGATTTAAAATCATTCCTGAGGTCGCAGCAGCACCACCATTAGAATTTGAATATGGAAGATGGATCCTGTGATCACTCATACAAACGGTCTTTTAATTATCTTTATGGCAACATGTACCAAAAAAACATTTTTTTAATCGGTGCATAATTTGCAAAATGTGTAATAAAATACGATTAGAATGAAAAGGGTTGGATTTTACTTTATTAAATATCCAAAATAATGACCATTAACCTCCATACAATACTATAATCTTGCTTCAAATGCTCTCCTGACATTTCACAACATTTCTGGCGTTATTCGTTGCCATTCTTCAACGATTTCTTGCCGTAACTCTTGTAAGGAAGCTGAAGGCGTGGCATACACCTTAAGATGTCTCCAAAGGAACGAATCAAGTGGTGTAAGATCTAGCGATCTGGCAGGCTATTCTATAGGCTCCCTTCGACCAGTCCAACGATCGTGAAAGTGACGATCCAGAAATTGACGTACTCCGGCAGCGTAATGTGGAGGCGCTCCATCTTGGTGAAATACTATCTTACTCCCCAACAAATATTGCTCCAATTTTTCTGTGATCAAAGGATTGATTATATCGTCCAGCATATTCAAATACATTTAACCATTTAAGGCCCCCTCAATGAATAGGCTTTCTATGAGATGATCGTCAATGATACCAACCATGCATTAAGTTTCTGAAGCCCGTTGTGTATGTATTTCCCGCGTCATATGGGGGGTTGGTGTCACTCCAATATCTCCAGTTGTGACGTTTTACTTCACCATTCAATGAAAGAGATGATTCGTCCGAAAAACAGATATACAGTAAGTTGCAATTATTTTTGAGACGCTGAGTCATCAATTCACAAAATTCCAACATCCTATCGAAATCATCCTCATTCAATTCGTGTAAAAGTGTAATGTTAAAGAAATGAAAATTGAACCTCTTAAGAATCCTACAAATTGATGAACGGCTTACTCCTGATGCTTGAGATACATGTTGTATCGTGTTTTCAAGCACTGCGCCAGACTTACGGCTTCGGCGTTGATATTTGGATCAGTATTACAGAGAAGAACGGAGGAAGCACTCTGCTTCGGTGTCATCCACAAAGAAGGAGTACTATCAGAACAAAATTGTTAATTTTAACAATCCATGTAGAGAGGCATGGCGCGTGGTCTCTAGTGTATCTGGTAAAATAAATGGCATTAAAAATAAAAATATTAATTTAATTGGAAATACTGATACCATTACGGATCCTGATATCATTGTTAATTTATTTTATTTTTGTTTACTTTTTTTTTAAGGGGTGGTAATGCCTAAGCTATGTTTTTAGCTTATCAAGCCCCCGCAGAGCCAAATCTCCCTCCTAATCAACATTACGACCCCGGAAAAAAACCGATTATCGTAATTGACCAGAGCGAGATTTGAACCTCGGACTCCGCACTGATAGCCAAGCGTGCAAGTCACTCGACTACCAGCCATAACCATTTTATTGAAACACCTAAAAATATAATCGCTGACGTTGGTAATAAAAAACCAAATAATGAAATCCATTTGCAGAAAACGAAGTATTTCATATTTTGACTAAAAACATTAAATGTAAATGAGCATCTGGATCTGATGGGATTCCTGCAATTATCTTGAATAGGGTTGCAAATGCTATAGCACCTCAGTTACAGTATTTAATAAATCTATCATTTGTTGAAGGAGTTTTTCCAACCAATTTAAAAAAAGAGTAAAATAATTCAAATTTATAAGTGTAGTGATGTTCAAAATGTTCAAAATTATCGAGCTGTAGCTCTTGCTTCTGCTTCCTTCAAAGGTTTTTAAATATGCTTTTCTGTTTTGGTTATAGGATTTTCTAAATTATTAGCAAAAATCAGCATGGTTTTGTTGAGGGAAGTTCGACTAGTACCTCATGTTGAGTCATTTTATCACGTTTTGGGGTATCTTAATGCTGACGAGTGCCCTGTGGCGATCCTTTGTGATTTGAGCAGGACTTTTGACTGCGTCAGTCATAGGATTTTGATAGAGACATTGTGCGACATTGACGTTAGCATATTGGGTTGGCCTCGGGGTTGGTGGTTTCTATTCTGGATGACTGGTCGCAGACGTCATGGGTGATGTCGTTATATATAGTCGGCGCCTGTGTAACAGGCGTGACGGACGCTTCCTCGCACTTCCACACAATCGAATCACGCACGGATCACTAAACGACGAGCCATCACGAAGGAAACTTCGACCTCGCCGCTGAAGATGTTCACCGCAGTTGTGAACGAAACGTACGGAAGTAATTCCACAAGACCACGGCTCAACAGCCCAGAAAAACTTTTTACACAATATGAAGATTATTATTTTTGTCACCGAACAATTGATTCATCTGAATTGTTTTTTTTTATTGGTTATATTGAATATTTACGCATGGAACATGGATTAAACAAAGAAAAGTTGCCTTAGACTTGTCAGTTTGCTATACATCAATATACACTATCTACTATATATAATAAAAATAAACAAAATTGTGATATTGTTTATTAAAATCACAGTACAATGTATTTAACGCAGTTCAGTTTATTAAATACATATTTAAAAAAACCATTTTCACAATACATGTTCAAAATGTCCACCCTCATTTTTGAGATACAGGTTTGCCCATATCATCACATTTTCGAACACATTTTGTAGCATTTTAAGTGGTATATTATGTATTTCTTGAGATAATACTACATACTTGCTTTGGCACGCGCAGCAAGTATGATACATCTACGGCTCCAACTTGCAACAAACTCGTGGGAATAACGTTAGTATTGCCACAAATCGGACTGATTGATAGATAGTGAGGATAGATACTGTTGTATATATTGGACTTCCGTGTAGCGACAAGACCGTCAATAAAGAGCTTAAGTGTATTGGTCTTTGGTTGATTCTTGCCCCTGCAACCCAAGGTAGATACAATTATTGTACAAGTATTAACTCTGAGCTACCCCGTCACGCTCCAACGTGACATTTGGTGGAGGCGCCGGGCGGTGATAGTATATTTGAAGTGACCTGCCAGAGGCAGGTATTAGAAAATCCGGTCTTGTTTAACTATATGGTCCACGACACAGTCTTCCGTTTGACTATGGACCATCGCCGATCTTTAGATGCCACGATATTGTATTCTATTCTAAGTTTGATCACAACCAGTCGTAGCCATACGGATGGCTCGAGATACTTGGACAGCTACCGAGCTACGTGTGGCACAGTATAGTCTTTCATTATTTCTTCGACTATAGACCATCCCAATTCTATGGGTGGCAGGAATACTTACAGACATTCCTTAACTGCTTGTGTGCCTGCTGCTTAATATAAATTTTTACGAAAACTGTCATTAAATTTTCTTGGTTTTCTCTCACTTTTATTTTGATTTTCGTCTTTATTTGATGTAGTTATGATGATTAAATAACCGTAGAAACCAACACACATGATGTAAAATATTTTAATGAATTATTTGACTTGTTCCGATTTGAAAGAAATGAAGCAGAAAAGAAGAAGATTACTATATATGGTTACCTCAATCTATAGTATATGGAGAAAGAAAATTAATATGTTTTCTATGTAATTTTGTAAATTGTAGAAAAAAGATGTACCTGAATAACAAAATTATGCTTGAAAATGTTAGAAAAGAACAGGAAAAAAATATTTTAATTAATCAAGTTACAAACCTACTTAATTTCCCATATGAAACTAACATCTGTTTAGCATCTGCCAGGAGCTATTGATTCTAACTACCATCAATGCTTTAATTGAAATATTTTTTTTTTAGTAGGGCATAATTGTTTTGATTATCTCTCGGTGATAATTATGCCTATTAACTAATTTTTTTCACTCTATTTAATTCATTCATTGCAGCACTTCTATCGCACGTCACGATACTTCTTCGCTTTCCTATAATCTTCTAGTCTGTCGCTCACTTCCTGCTTCAGTTATTTTACTTTCTCGGCATTGCCTATTCCGATTTCGTTTTCAACGTGAACGAAAGTCAGTTTTTCCGGCTGGGAGGCACGCGTCTACCACATGTCAAATAACAGCTCCGGGCTATCGATTAGCTCCAACTACCCGAGCGCATTGTATACTCAAATTCGAAACAACGGGACCGGTTATTGTGATTGTGCACCTAAGCGTATGCATATTGCCGGTACGAAACTCGCGTTTCGCGCTTCATAGATGGCATTTATTGCCGGCTGAAACGTTCTTTGCGTATGCATAGAATATATTGAGCGTTTCGCTAAACGCCGATCCACTATTCATCTTACTATTGGCCAATACATTGTCGATGCGGCACGTGCCGTTGCCGCATTTCATTTCAGTGACCGAACGATACTAGAAAATTATTAAACGTGCCAAGGTATAATAAACTCATGAATAGAGAATGCATGTTTGTATTAGGTAACTGTACATTTATTATAGTAGGCAACAGTTACACCACTAGTGCAATATACATAATGCTAAAATGATAATAAGTAATAAAATACAATTGAAACGTATAAAATATAGCACTTCCTAATTTTTATTAAACTTACTATAGTGAGTACTTCAGTTACCGGTTTGGGTTTACAAAAACCTAGAAATTGAATGCAGTAAAAAAAAACATGTCGTATAAATAATAATAATAATAATAATAATAGCGGTTTATTGGCAACCAGACAGTATAGTGCAAAGTTAAGATATTTACAGAAAGGAGAGAGATAATCAGAACATGCATGCCAAAAGGTTCAGGATCAGCTGCTTACAGCTTAAACCGCTGTTCTTCCTCCTGAACCAGTAATTACATTATAGTAATAAGTACATAAATATAATAGAAAACTAACAAAACAAAAATTCGAGTCTAAGTAAAGAACAAATAATGTCAAAATACAAAATCAATGTAACATGTTAATAAGAGAACACCTACCAACTAAACAACGCCTTTCTTCGCAATTCTTCACAATTGACGGGACAAGGAAGATGGGCGCAAGTTACGCATATAAAATGATATCGCGTTCTAAAGTCTAACAACATTATAACTGAACGACCTTTTAAATATTTCAAACTGGTGAGCTGGTGGCGTTAGCAAGCCTTTGTATCTTACATTGATAGTATGGACATCTGTTTTAAATAAAATTTTACTTTAACTTGGTTTTTGAAATAAATAATTTTATAGGAAAAGGTGGTATAAAATTCTAGCCTGACAGACATGTTTAACCAGCCAGCCCATTTGAGTGTATGAGAGATTCTGCTAAATATATGTATCCCATAGGTAAATCTAAGACAAGAATTCTGCAAGCGTTGAAGTCTATTTCTACCAATGCTGTCTGTACCGTTCCTATTAAATGTCTTACTTTCACTCGAGAAGCTTGGTGTTCTCTATAAAACCCAGTATCTTTCCCACTGGAAACTTTAGAACCCTCGAGGACTCCAATAGATCCTCCCCGAAATATATCTGCCTTGTTGAGTCTGAAGAGCACCAAAGATTCAGTTAAAGCTTTCCGCAAACTGACATTCAAACAATCTTTGCTACCATACGAAACCTTGAAATTACTGTACCGTGATCTAATTCATAAAATCTGAAATGTGTTCTTTAAAACGAAGATTGGTGTCAAGGAAAACGCCTAGATTACGCACACAATCTGATAGAATGCAAACTTGATCATTGATTTTAATTTCAATTTTATCCAAGCTGGGGCTTTTGCACGACCAAAAACTAGAATAGAAGTTTTTTTTTTTATTATTTATATTAAAACAATGTTTTTTGTTTATACCAACAAGTGACTGAAGGTCACCGTTTATACGTGAGATAGCTTCTTGTGTATCTTCTGGATTGAAAGTGTAATATAATTGCGTGTCATCCGCGTAAAGGCGGTAATTACAATGTTGCAAGCATTTGATAATATATGAGGTGCAAATTTCGTAAAGTAAAGGTGCCAGAGTACTACCTTGAGGAACACCAGATATAATTGAGAGTGGATAGGACAAACGACCATCATACGAAACTTGTTGAGATCTACCCGATGAATAAGAAGATCAAAAAGTTACAGAATTTCAAGAAAAGTAATTTAAGATCGTGAGCAAAAGAGTATGGTTAATTGTATTCATCTTTCAATGACTACGTTGTTTCAAAATATTTAAAATTACCTTGCAATAGTCAGAAATGAATATCGCCAGGAAACTACAATTAGTAGAATACCATGGGGCCACCGCAACTGGTCCTTTTCCGGTGGTCCCCACCTTATTAGAGATATTATTTTGAAAATGCAACCATCGAGAGACGAAAACAGCCCTTTTAGGCTAGGCAACCCAATATACTATGTATATTGGGTTGCCATACAATATGCATATTGGGTTGCCTAGTCTGCACTGTTTTCGTTTCTCCATGGTTGCGTTTTCAAAATTTGCTTATATGTATTTTGAAACAGTGTCGTAATTGAGAAATGAATACATCTATCTTTTCACTTATCTTAACCAAAATTTTTAAATACCACATGTTTTTTACTGTGTTCAATTTCTACCGTACTTTTCTCTTGTTTTGCAGTTCACGTGTCTGAAACCGAAACCGGTAACAAAAGTACTATAGTAAATTTAATAAAAATTAAGAAGTACTATATTTTATACGTTTTATTGAATAACCTAACTATGGACCTGCAAACATATAATACAAAAAATTTTATTACATGTGTTATCTATTCTATTTAATATAAAAAAAGCAATTAATGTTTAATCAACGTATGTTTAATTCGCTTTCGTTAATCTACTAAATCCTATTAATTATACAGCTAACGTTATTTTATTAACAAGTACAACAGTTGTTAATAAAATAACGTTAGCTGTATATTTCATTTACATACATTATTAATTTCAGAATCACGCCAGCGAATCTAATAATATTGAAAGCGTTTTCTTTCCATCGACGGCAATTGAAGTAGTTACATTTTTTGTTCAATAAATCTCACTACACACCACATTACTCTTCTAAAAAAAAAAAAAACATGATAAATTTCCGAAGGTTAAATCATCCTTCCAATCTCAAATTATAGGATTGGATAACCGTAATTTGTAATAAAAAATCACTCTATAAGTCGTCCGGCGTAAGTAATTTTAAAATTAAGCATGAAGGGGCTTATTGAGTTGGTGTTTCTGCTAGAGTACCATTGAATTATAAATTGTGTGCAATTAGCTTAGAGAAGCGTATCACATATACAGATGATTAGGTATAAGGCCCTTTAATGAAATTATACAACTAGAGATGGTAGTAGACGCACCTCTTTAAAATTTAAAGTTTGAATTTAATTTATTCGATAAAATTTCTCGTTTTAATAAATATTTCTTTAAAATCCCTGGAGTTTGATGCCCTTGCATTAATATTTTTTTAGCGAATGTAAGAATTATCTTTACTATAAAGCCGAAGTATGTAACTCTATTCTACCTACTGCATATTACATTATCGTTTTTGCAAACGTAAATTTATATATTTACTGCCACGGCCGTTAAAATTAATTCCGATTTTTTTATTGAACGCGATATTTAACCGCAATTCGCTTCGACAGTGATTCTACAGTGATTTCAAGTTAGCACTGAGGAAAAAAAACTATACTTTTTCTTGATTCACGAACTAAATATTAACAGATATCGAAAAGTTGAACAAGATATACTAAACAAATTTGATACACATATTATATTTTCTAAACACTATATAGATTACTGCATTTTGGCAATACCTCAAAACATTTTAGAAAAATTCAATAACTATCATCAACGAATTCAATTCACATTAGAAAATGAAAATAATTCAGCAATAATTTTTCTCGACATAACGATCTCACATAAAAACGAAACAATTTACACAAATTGGTACTTTAAACCAACACACTGTGGAAGATACTTAAACTTTTTATCACAAACACCCACAAGATACAAAATAAGTACGATTAACAACTTAGTTGACAGGTGCATAGCTTTCTCAGAAAAAAAACTAATATCAAGCTTAATATAAATAAAATGAAAGAAATGTTAATTAATAATAATTATCCAATTCAATTTATAGATAAATATGTAAAAGATTGACACAAAATAAAAATAAAACTAAAACCAACCCACAAAATAAGGACCAAAATGAAAAGGAGAACAAAAAATATATTTCCGTACCATACACAGAACAATTGTCAGAGAATTTACAAAAATTCCTGAAAATACAACATCAATATTGCCCATAAACCAAATTACGCAAATAAAAACTAAAGAAGCAATAGATTTTAATAAACAAACACATACAATTCATAAAATACAAAAGCATAAATACACAAAATGTAAACTCTACTGCTCTGGCAAAACATGTACTAAATAACAACCATAATTTTAACTTTAATAAAACGGAAATTTTAGATATAAAAAATAATTATTATGAAAGACTGTTCAAAGAAATGTGGTATATAAAAAGTAATAAACATTCAATCAATGATAAAAACGACATAAATAATCTAAGTCAAATTTATAATAATTTGATAGTAGCAAATTCTAATGGCAAAACGAATTGAGTCGTCATGCACCTTATCGTATGATAAACTGTAAAGGCGAATTTTGCATAAATATTAAATAAAAACGATGTAATATGTGTAATAATTTCTTTACGAATATCTAAGTAGAAAACAAAATCGAACGGCCTCTCGCATTAATATATATTTGTTAATTGGCTTGTATAATGTACTATCGTGTTTTACAATTTCAAGTTTAAATGTAATTAAATTTTTTTATCGACAACACCCCAAAGGTGGAAATAAAAAATGGAAATAACTAATGTAAGTTTTTGTAGATGTACTTTCTTCTTTCTTTTTAATTATTACTTTAGATATTAATAAGTAAAATGTTAAATTTTACAGTTTTAATGGTTGTAAATGTTTTGTAGGATAAAAAATAAAATGTGAAAAAGGAAACAATAAATTTCTGAAACGTAAAAAGAACATCTTTGTAATTAAACGGAATACCCAAGGAAATGAAAAAAATAATAATTAATTAAGCACCGGTTAAATAATTTTGAAGAAATTTATATATTACTAAAACGTCAAAATAACTATATCATTTAATATATTTAGAAAAATTAAATAAAAATTAAAACAACAGTATTTTTGCTATGCAAACATGCTAGTATATAAAAAAAAGTCAAAATTAAGCCACTGAATATTGTTGTCAAAGGTTACAAGTGTTTATACATATTTTTTTAATTTTATAAGTATTGCGAGGGCGACTAGAAAGAAATTAGTTAGAAGATATAAAACAAAAATATAGAACTTTGCATTTCTGTAGTGGTTGTTTCAGTCCCATTACTGTGAATAGAAATCATTGTGTGTCTTTCTAATAATTTATTAAATTAACAAGATTTATATTTATTTAGGTTGAAATAGCTTTATCTCCTAAGACCTAAAATGTATTCTTAAACTAATCCATGTCCTAACACTGCGTAGGCTTTCACGGCCGGTGTAACTATAACTAACAGCTTCTTGCGGGTTTCGCCGTGTATCAAAACTTTCGCTCGACGTTTCGCTGTTCATACTGAAGCTGTTAGTTATAATCCATGTCCTATACAGCAGCTAGCTAATTAATTGCTCTTTTATTTGTAATTTTTTGAATGGTTTTCATTTTGAAGAAACTCTATTTTTAATTTGTTCTTCATTTAAGCACATCTAACTGGCAAATATGTCAAGTGATGTTAACACCAGTTGGTAGAATTTCTGTTCGTAATGTATAATAATAAACATTTAACACAGTAATAAAGTTTAATAATAATAATAGTTCCTTAATAAAAGATAGAAATATAATAAAAGACCTATTTTTTTTCGCAGAATTATATTATTTATGTTATAAGTGATTCAAAATTTCAATCAGTCATAAAACAGAACATTCACCCAAAGACGTCCATTGCTGCTTGAAATTGAACCATACACCGTTCAAATGCATTTCGGCCAATTCAGGCCTCGAAATCCGACTTATCATGTCACGACAACAGTTCCTTTTTTTCCAATTAATTATCCGTGTCTTCTTCAGAACTTGAGGATTCGTTCGGAATAACAATTATTATTGGCTCGATGTCCATCTCCACTACTTTTTTTTCCCGTTCATACCAGCTTTTTATTAAATTATTTGTGTGCCTCACACAGTTCTCCCAGGTGTTGGGTGTGCAATGTTGTAGTGCTTCATTCCACATATTCAATACATTTTGATCGCGATAACCATCCCTACCAATATTTTGATTATAATATCGTTTTGCTGAGGCCCAGATCAATTCTATTGCATTAAAATCGCAGTGATAAGGAGGAAGTCTC
The DNA here is from genome assembly GCA_004143645.1 of Protaetia brevitarsis. Taxonomy (NCBI): domain Eukaryota; kingdom Metazoa; phylum Arthropoda; class Insecta; order Coleoptera; family Scarabaeidae; genus Protaetia; species Protaetia brevitarsis. Next base: position 16,246 of record RXPK01002122.1, read on the forward strand.
AGCACTTTATGACCATGACATTTTATAAGTTCATCAATAGCATACTTTTTCTCAGGTTTATTCCTTCTAACTATATCTAGCAATTCCATTTTAGTTGACTCACTTGAGAAATTCATGCCATTGTTCCTTAACCAATCTGCGATATCTTGTTTCTTGGACGAACTATTTGGAATTTTATTGATGACAACACTATGGTAGGAAGCATTATCCATGACAACAAGAGAATTTGGTGGTAAGTTGGGGATTAGTTGTTTTGTTACCCATTCTTCAATTTTTTTATTATCCATTGCAGAATGGTAGTCCGCAGCTTTAGAGGTAGACGCAAATATTAGGCTTGCGCCATTAATAAAACCGTGTTCACTTCCAGCATGAACATTCATAAAACGTTTGCCATCGTAACCCTGAGGCTTTCGAACACTTTTAGCAGTGTCATCTTGCCAAGACTTAATTTGAGTGCCTTTGGAATAAATCCAAGTCTCATCTAAAAGCACTACTTGTTTGGCAGAACTTGAGCTAAGATTAGCCATATACTTTTTAAGAAAAACACTTCGCAACAATGCAATATCATGTTTCTCAGTTAATGATCTCCTATTGTCTTCTTTTCGATATTTGAAGCCAATTTCTTTTAACAAAGTGCTCAAGGATTGCTTGCACAATTCAATGATGCCTTTGGTTTTGAGTTCATCCTTGAGAGTTTGCAAAGTAACATGTTTCCCTAAAATCATACTTGTATAACAAAATCATAAACCAATTATATAACTGCTGTTACTTTGCTGATACATGTTGTAAATAGTATTTCGCACTTCCATTTTAGTTGTCTCTCGCAGATCTCTTGTTTTCGGCTTAATACGCGGTTTCTTGTCAGGATGAAGTGAGCAAACAGAATTTTGCAGTTTTCTCTTTTTTAAATTCCAGACAGTCTGTCTGCTTACACCAAGTGCTTCGCTTACTTTCTGCAAAAATACATACTTTATAAACATAATTATGAGTGTATTAGAATATTTACCTCGTAAACAGCACTTAAAGGTAATAAAGGTCCCCCATTTTCTTTTTCCCTCTCGAAATATGCCAGAGCATTAAGCACAAGCTCCTGTGCCTTAGAATTCAACCGCTTTCCAGGCATTTTCTGTAATAATAATAACATTAGTCATTGTTTGATACATTCTTTTTATTCAAAATAACTTACCTACTAAAAACTTTACAGAAGGCTCTGTGCTCTAAAAAGAACAATTTTTCTTGCAAAATATACAAAGAAAGCGAAAAAACGGGCGAGAAACAGCTAATAATAAACCAAATGCACAAACTAACGACGCTATAGGTTAGATTTGATAGCGGAGGTGGGACATAAGACCATCTCGGTTAGCACGACCAGAGGATGCCCACAGGGGGAGTTACATCCCACTTATGTGGAGCCTAATAGTAGACGAACTCTTATGCGGATTGACGGATCTAGGCATATCCTGTCAAGGGTATGCTGATGATATTGTCATATACGCAAGAGGCAAATTTGAGAATACCCTCTGTGACATAGTTCAAAGAGGATTGAACTTTACGAGAAGATGGTGTCAATCGATGGGACTCAATGTCAACCCCACTAAGACAACCCTAGTAGCGTTTACCAGGAAAAGAAAATCCAATCTTAGAACCATAAAACTGGATGGGCAAAATATAGACTGGAGAGCGGAAGTTAAATATCTAGGCCTCACCCTAGACAACAAACTTCTATGGAACAAACATGAGCTTGAGGTAACCAACAAGGCCAAAAGAGCTCTGATGGTGTGTAGAAACTTTGCAGGGAAAAATTGGGGATGCAACCCAAAAATACTGCTTTGGATGTATACAGCGATAGTGAGACCGATCATCACCTATGCATCAGTAGCATGGAGCAAAAGAACTAATCTGGCCACCGCGAGAATTAACCTCTCGAAAGTGCAAAGATTAGCATGTGTATGCATAACGGGGGCTATGAGAACCTGCCCAACAGCAGCTATTGAAGTAGTATTGGATCTTGCCCCTCTCCACATTGTAGTGGAGGGCGTGGCGAAAAGAACCGCACTAAGAATGGTCAAGGAAGGAATGATTAGGCATAGGCCTCAATCTCCTGACGGTGATCAAACCTGGGATATGCCCCGGGATGACATGTTAAAGAAATTTAGCTTTGTGAAGGAATTCACCACAAAGCTAAGTAACAGGAGCGAGTGGGATCATAACACCATCTTGAATTTTAATAGAAATGCCATCAAATGGTACACTGATGGCTCCAAAACGGCAGAAGGAACTGGAATAGGAATATACGGGCCTAGAACTACATATTTCGAAAGCTTGGGAAAATACCCAAGTATATTTCAGGCGGAAATACACGCTATTGGAAGATGTGTTCAGTTCAATATGGATAGGAACTATCGGAAACAGGAGATTATCATCATGTCTGATAGTCAAGCAGCCATCAAGGCGCTGAGCTCATATGAAATCAGCTCCAAGATGGTCTGGGAATGCCTAGGGAAACTAAATGAGCTAGGCAAAAGAAATAAAGTAACCCTCCTGTGGGTTCCGGGTCACACAGGAGTGGAAGGAAACGAAATAACGGATAACCTCGCGAAAAAAGGGGCTGGAATGCCTTTCGTAGGGCCTGAACCCTTTTGCGGGTTAAGTAGCAGTACAATACTGAAGAAACTAAAAATAGAAATGGAGCAGAGAAAATCCAGTTACTGGGAAAATCTCCAGGGAATGACGCAGAGTAAAATTCTTCTGGGAACTTATAACCAGAAGAGGTTTACAGAATGCATCAACCTGAGTAAGAACAATGTTCGCATATTAACAGGAATACTTTCAGGCCATTGTAGACTGAAAGGACACCTGAGTAAGCTTGGATTGGAAAAAGATCCTGAATGCAGATTTTGTGGGGAACAGGATGAAACACCCATCCACCTCCTCTCAAACTGCGTAGCACTGTGCAACCCGAGGGCATTGTACCTGGGAGCATGTGAAATCGAAGAGGGAGACTTACCTAGACTGGGGCCCTCTGACATCCTACACTTTTTAAAAGGAATAGGATTGGAAGGCCAACTGTAAAGCAGCAAGAATGGGGGACACAATAGATCCTTTAGGTCGCAGTGTAACACCACCCTTCATCTACATACATACATAGATTTGATAACTGACAGGTGCCATGATAGAAACCGGAAACGATGCACTATTTTAAATATTTTACTTAAACAATGCAGTAATATGGCTATCTCTATCTGTCACATTCATGAAATTACTCCTTGTATCTTTTTCTGCGAGACAAGCGGAAACTTTGCTTCTTTTTTCAATAGTAATACTTGAACAAAATACTCAAATCAGAAGATTGTCTTTATTTGTATGACATATCAATGACGTTGGTTAAAACACTAAATAGACAGACTTTATGTCTCATTATTCGCCTCGATCAGCTCTTTATATTTGTGCACATATTTTGATTTGCTATATCTCTAAGTTCTGTTTGTCATAAACTCGCTAATAAACAGCCAGCATCTACGCAAATAGTATTTCTGTAAATAGTTTCGCATTAATTTACGCTCATTAAAAAGACCCTATTACGAAAGTGTATAATAATATATATCTATATAAGTGCCTATTACGAAAGTCGGCGCCAATACGCAAAAAAGCAGCCGTTTATTTGGTTTCTTACTTTTAGTTTTCCGCTTCTCGTACCCTTTTTGTTTTTTTTTCTCGCATCACAAACGGCTTATGGAAAATTAGAGAGCGAAAACGCATCGCAAAGATTCTACACACATCACACCGGATGTTTCGTATTCAATATACCCGCTAGTGATCTCAAGAGCGATGCGTCGATCATGTCAATTACCATACCGAATTGATTGGTATATATAATGAAAAAATCAGATGATTGGTAACAGCAAATCCTCCGAGAAATACGATGAAGAGATAGTAGAAGATCTGAAATTATAGAACGGTACAAAAAAAAATGTTGCTCAGTATATCTCACTTTGCAGACGTAATACCGCATTTTGTATAAAATTTCCGTAACTTACCGTAACGCATTACTTAATTACCGTTATAGTATCCAACATGTCCGGGTTAACGTGGTGGGTACTTTTTCTTGTTCTAAATAGATATTAATAATGCGTTCTTCAATACTCGCACCATCTATTTCGATCGGTGTAATTTCATAATTCGTTCGTCAGGAATACCGTCTAGAGATTACTTACAATTACATATCTACCGTATTATCTAAGCCTTCTCGACGAAAGCGAAGTATTCACGCTAGATGATGGATCGAAAGCCGTGACGCGGGAGAAGTATCCATTTACTCGTCTACAGATAGTGAAAACGTTAGCTTTGATTGATGGCTTTTTTTTCCCTCCGAACCCCCATCAGATGTAGTACCTATAGCTGCGTTCGATGCGAGTTTAATATGATTTAGATTACGTGTCAGTTATATACTATTTGGAGTAATTTGCTCTTCGTGTACCTATACAAAAAAAAAGAGTTCTCGTGAAATTAATGAAATTTATTAAGTTTGCGCTAGAATATAGAAACTGTCATTAATTATCAGTGAACGTATAAGAAGAACTATGAAATAGTAATGAAAGTATGATGGAACATTGAATATACTTAGGTCTAGGTATACCACAGTCCTAGGGATTAATGAGTCATGCCCTTTTGAGATAGTTCACTTTCGCGAACGCATATGGGATATTATGTATACGGGGTGCGGCATAAAAAACGTTACTTACTTACATTTACTATGTTTATGCATAACTTTATTAAAAAAAGAAATTTAACAAATGTAACGATTCAAAACAATAACATGGACCATTAGCAATCATATACTCAGCCGGTTTCGAAGTGGCCCCCTCCGGCGGCGATGCAGAGCCCCACACGTGATTTGAAATTTTCGGCGATGGACCGCAGGTTAGCGATGGGAGCTCATCCTCTTCACGGACGAGAAGCTGTTCACCGTCGAACAAGCGCACAACTACCAGAACGATAGGATCTGGTCCACATAGGCTCCAGGCACCTCAGCCGTAGTCGAACACCGTCAAAATCCCGCTTCGGTGATGATGTCGGGCGGAATCTGCGCTAGGGGTAAGACCCCTCTGGTTTTCGTGAAACAGGGGGTCAAAATCAACCAAGAAGTCTACCGCCGCGACATTCTCGAGGCCGTCGTACTTCCGTGGGCCCAGCAGCACTTCGGCGATGCGGATTGGACGTTCCAACAGGACTCCGCCACGGCCCACAGGGCGAAAACGACTCAGGACTGGTGCCGGACCCATTTTCCGGACTTCATCTCGTTATCCGAATGGCCGCCCTACTCGTCAGATCTCAATCCGATGGACTACAGCGTCTGGTCCATTTTGGAGGCCAGGGCCTGTGCTTCACGCCACAACAGTTTGGAGTCCCTGAAGCGGTCGCTACGTCGGGAGTAGGACCGATTGTCGCCAGAAGACCTGCGGCCCATCGCCGAAAATTTCAAATCACGTTTGGGACTTTGCATCGCCGCCGAAGGGGGCAACTTCGAAACCGGCTGAGTATATTATTGCTAATGGTCCATGTTATTGTTTTGAATCGTTACATTTGTTAAATTTCTTTTTTTAATAAAGTTATGCATAAAAATATGAGTAACGTTTTTTTTGCCGCACCCTGTATAAAAGATGTTACAGGAAAAAGTTTTCCAAAATATTATTTACCAATGCCATATGCCGAATTTTGTGCGCAATTTATTATAAGTTGAGCTTTTAATTTGATATTAGAATACTATGGAAACTGAAAACTCGAATCTATTTTAACGCCATTTATTTATTTATTTATTTCTTTATTTATTTATTTGATGAACGTTTAAGTTTACTACGAAAGGTTTTACACCATAATCGAAAAATCGGGATTTTTTTTGATTTTACTTGTAATAGCAGAGAAAAGCTCTTACTGTTCATGAAAAAACCAACCGCTGTAGGAGTTCTGTTTGATGAAACGGAATACGCCGCACAGTGGGGCAGCGGCGGACAAAATTCCGCGCCGCAAAAATCATCTATTTCTAAGAAATACACTGATTTCTACTTATGTAACAATTAATATCAGTTAGCTATGATAACGTAAATACTAGAGCAAAGCGCATAGTAAATAAATCAGACAGTTTACATAATAAATACCACCTCAATTTGGCATTAAAAAAAAAACTTTATCATGCTTTAAATCGGCACCTATTGGGTTTGAATCAGGAAGCATTAGTGCAAACAACCTGAAAGTATCATCTGCATATACTTGCATATTTAGTAATTATCGGCATATAATGGTGTACAAAATTTTCTAAGTGATTAAACTTGTTTTAAAAGAAAAAATGCTTTATACCTATTATGATTTATATAATTATTATTACAAATAACACATATCAACAAGATAAAGTGAGAACATATTAACAACATACGGCTCTTATTAATTATTCTAATTCCTTCAGAATAAGTTATCCATTAATAGTTTTTATAGTATCTTTTGCGCACAAAACTCCCACGCAAGTACAAGTTGCACCCTTCTATAACCCGTAAATATTTTAGTTTTTGTAAATATATGTAATATGTATATAATCCGCACCCGCGAATATCCCTCACCTCCAAATAAGTGACTAAATTGCTAAATACCATAAACCAAAGAAGATTGCAAATTCAATTCTAAATGTCTTCATAGTAAAATACAAGAAGTTAAGATTTTTCTTTTTGAAAGTAAGTTAAAAAGGATAATACTAATATACACTTTAATATATTTATGTATAAAAACTATATACTACACATTGACGGACGTATGTAGGTATATGCGTAAAAATATACTGGGTTGTTCCTTCTATTGCATTTTCTTTTTTTGTTGTTTTTGGTAAGTCCTCCCCATGTGTAAGACACAGACAAATTTCAATTATATGCAACGGAAACGGCTAAGTTGGGAATACAGTTGTATCCATGATATCACATGCCTTCAACGGTGCATAAGATTTTGGTTCATGAAGCCGAAATTGTAACATCAGCAACACTGCCGATTGGGTTACTTTCAGAGGAAGCCCAGGAAAGTTCCGACTAAATTTTACCAGATCCCTACATAACATCCATGAGATCTGAACCTAAAAAGAAACACCTTCCTATCAGAGTAGAAGCTCAGGAGTTAATATTGTGACAAAGTTTTTGAATTTTTTATTTTATTTTATTTATATTGTATAAATATTTTTTTATATTAGTGACAGAAATAGTACTGCTTTAGTACATCATTCTTGAGGGTATTTCTTGCTAGTTTCTTCAACTATAAATAGTTTGTAGTCGTTTCATCTTTTACTTGTACTATTATAATATTTATATAATCCGTTTCTGAAAATTTTGCCATCAAATCTTTTGAGTAATGATATAGTTTTAACATACATTGCATTTGCTTTATTATTATGGCTTTTACTCTAAACTTGGTGAATTTTTCTATCTGCTAGTGATATTAAAACACCTTTTTAATACGAATTGATTCATATGAATTATAATTTACGTATATATTTGATGCTATTGGTTATTGGTGTAATTTTGTTAAAATTCTGTCTTTATTAATTCGTTACAATGTTAAATCTGAAAAATTTTCTTTTCCAATAGTAAATTTAAGATTTTAATGATTGGTATTGAACATATTTGTAATATAATCTATTTATCTTCAGATATACAAAGAACACATCATGAACACAATATGCATTTGTGTGATTTTCTTTAATGTTTATTTACAGTTTTCAAATTTATATTACATTCTGAAGAAAATAATATGTGTATCATTGAAACGTCCAGAAGAAAAGTCATTAAAATGATAGGTTTTGAAATTTAGTGTGATTGCTGTGTGTGTATTTTTTCTCACTGAATCCAATAAAATCAACCGCATCTCGATAGAATTATCCGTTTTCAAGGTATGGATTTTTGTCCGCTTTTCGGCCGTTTGGCCCCACTGTGCGCCGGTGTCCTCAAGCTAACGATAGATTCGCAATGAATCCATATATACGCCTCAGAGTTTTAATCGCCTCAACTGAACATTAGCTAGGATAAAACAAAAAAAAAAAACGACCGCCACAAAATCAGGTTCTATAAACAGAAGTTCTTACGATGACAAAAATACTCCAAACTGTGGTACTGGTAATGCTGCAAACTTCTCCTAGACCCCTCACCACAAACTGCACTAAACTGGACGTACGTTTCGCTAGCAAAGCTATCATCATCAGCAGATACACTGAACTGTGTATCAGCAGATACAGGGGTCTAGGAGAAGTTTGCAGAAGTTCTTACATTGGTGATGATAGTAAAAGATTGTTGGCTATTGTTACTGTGCCCAAAGAAATTTCTTAAGTGACGAAATTTTTCTCAAGAAGATTTCATTTACTGATGAAGCCGCATTTATCACCAATAGAGTGGTATCCTCTCGAAATTGTACTGAACTTGAGGTACTCCTCATTGGGGTATAAATTTTATGGGCCAAAATTCCCAAAGAGTCATTATATTTTTCACAACGTTTTTCTCTTCTTTAAAACGTTGTTGGGGTTTAGAAAAACACATAGGCGATATATTTAAATTCACTTAACCACTAATGTCTTTATTTATGTAAACGATTTATTTGCACCGATATTTATATTACACGTACTAATTCACTCTTTTTATATTTACTCACACTTTATTATCCGCACTGTCTAACTCGTGTCGACTGACTGCCTCCTGGCCAACCCGACGCGTTATTTATAGCTGGCGCGAAACTTCCAGATTGTTCGGGGCCCTTCTAGAACGTCCTCGAAGATTCTGGAGAATATTCACGAATCTTCGACCCGGTACTGCCCTCTGTCATTCCTCGTAGGTAGTTCTTCTTCCGCTATGCTAGCGCCATCTAGGGGCGCCTATCGGAACCGCCAGTTGAAGAAGTTGGCGCTTGTTACAATATGATGTGGGATTTTAGGAAACCGAAGCATGCTGATGGTTTAATTGAATTGAAGAATGCATTCGAATAGACTGAGAATTAGTTGAAAGTTGAAAGAAGAACTACATTTTTGAAAATTATCATATAATTGGATCCTATAAACTGTAACATCTAATATCAATAAGGAAAAGGAGGGTTAAAAATGTGTACATAATAAAGTAAACCTTTGGGGTCATTTCTGGCTTGCCAAAAATCACCTGCTTTTTCGCTTCCGTAACTCCCATTCGCACGGAAAGTTAATCCCAATTTTTGTAAGTGCTCTTTTCGTGCGCAGTGCGAAAAGATGGTTCCTAGTAAGCTACAGTTGTTCTTCAATCTTCTTCTTTTGATGGTCCTCTAATAAAGGTCTTTCCATTAATTTTCCTGGTTGCTTTATTCCAGTGTTCTCGACCTGTATTTTTGAACACTCCTAGAACAGGTTCTGGGCAATATATGAAGGCCATGATCATTTCCTTGCTAATTTATTGCCTTTTTTTTCCGAATATCCGGGCACCCACGGCAATGTGACTGCGGTCTGTCAAGCTATTCAATTCCCGAATACATTCCCAAACCAGGCTTGTTTGTGTTTTGGGGCCCACTAGTGTCATCAGTACAGCCTGGCTATCTGTTACAATGTAGATCCGTATATTTTCATAAACCCTCTGATTGATTTTAATGGCACAATGCGATATTGCATATGATTAGATTAGATTAGATTAGGATTGGTGTGGCCTATCGACCTGTTTCACCGCGACCTTTTCAGATCTATTGTGATCCCCTTTTTTCCTAGAGGACGCTCTCTAATTTTGCCCTCTTAACTAGGCCTATCAGCTTTGAGAGCGGCTTCTTTAAGTAGCTACTAGCTGTGGGGTTCTCCTCCCCATTACTAGAAACCTTGTCCTCGCCAGGCCTTCGCATTGGCACAGCACATGAACTGGTGTTTCTTCCTCCTCTTGGCAGTATCTGCAGGTTGCATCATCTGCCAGGCCTATGTTATACATATGCCTATTCAGTCTACAGTGACCAGTCAGCAGACCTACAATCATTTTGACAGTCTTCCTGTCTTTATTCAGTAGATCTCTCGTGAGTTCAGGCCTCTGCTCCTTTAGGAACTCTTTTGCCTGCCATTGTCCCGGTGATTTTTGCCACCACTCTCTGCACTGATTGTATATCCATTCATTGATGGATTTTTTAATTTGCGATTTGGTAGTGCCGAAAGAGGGGTCGGCTCCAACGAATGGCCTTGACGAACCTCGCCTGGCCAGCTCGTCCGCCGCCTCATTTCCTCTCACGCCCGAGTGGCAAGGGACCCAGGCTAGGGTTACTTTCCTTTGGGTGCCCACCTCATTTAGGGCGCTTGCACAATTCCAAATCAGCTTAGAGTCCACGCTTGAGGAGCTAATCGCTTTAAGTGTGGACTGAGATATTGCATATGACGCCATCTGAAAGACTGTGGTATATCTTCCTAGAAGAAGGGTGGTCATTATTTTTCGCATCTTACTATAGATTCCAGCTCTAGGGCCATTCTCGATCATTGATCCGTCGGTGAATCGGATCAATTCCCCGAACCTATCTTTGTAGCTAAACTGATTCCAGCTTAACTGAACGTGACTTCTACTTCGAATTTTCTGTTAAATAGATATCTCGAAATCATAGCCTGATCTCAATCCCAAAAGATCACCTTGCATATGGTGTACAATTTTATGAAGTTGCAAATCTACCATTTGATAGTTCCTGCAATCTGAGATGACCTATTCTTGTCTCCTCTATTATTACCAGATGGAGAGTAGGGAGATCTAGTAGGCATTCTATTCCTGCTGTAGTTTGTTGCTGCATCTTTGTCCATCATACAGAGATGCGTAAGTGCTTATAGTTCTGACAACTGTGAAGTATGTCTAGTACATACATCATATTTGGCCTTAATCCCCATGTTTTTCCACGAGCTCTTCTAGCCAACATGAATATTGTCTCCTCCCTGATTTTAATTATCTGAAGCTGTCGATTCCAAGTTAGCTTGGAGTGAAGGATGACGCAAAGATGTTTCCCTGACAGTTTTATTTCTTCACTCCGGAGTTTTTGTAATCCAAGGACATTCTGGTAAATGCCATCCTCTTCAATCCATTCTTGTATAACTTTGTTGAATTTACCCTGGACCAGAACGACAAGATTATCTGCATACCTCAAAGATTTAAGCTATTCATCGCCTTGTCTTACGTCCAAGGTAATAGCAAGTCTTCCATGATGGTTGTGTGAAATATCCATTAAATCTCTCAAAAATTGTAAATCCAAAGCACTCCAGCTTATTATAATAAAAGGAGAAACAGTGTTAACTAAAAGGTCATGATTACAGATTAGTTCATTTTGGCGAAATAAGCTGGGCTTCACCATCAATTGTATATACCTTCGCAATATGGATACTAATTGATATTTATCGTAATACGAGCGTACATACACATATTTTTTTAACAGTAGACGTGGGAACATTGATCGAAAATGCTTTAGAATGCGTGCAAGTCTCAAGTGACCCGTCGCCGTTGTCGCGGGCATAAAGGATTGACGGCAGTTTAGATGCCCAATGGATGAATAGTTGAAAATCCTCAGCGCAGCATCTACGTCTCTTTTCTATGGGGATTCTCGCAATCAGCTCCCAGTTGCGCGTTTTCCCGCCGCTTTCATTGCGCCAGTGAACACTTGACGCCGGATAAAGAACGCGATGTTGTAAACGACGACGACTGGTTTCCGCCGTCTCGAAATGTCCCGTACGGTGACCCGTGTGTATTGTGCTTTTGCCAGTCAATTGGATTCTAATGATAAATTGAAACTGCGCATTTCGAATCGGTTTAGTATTAGCTTTCGTGCGGTGCATTCGGGATCTCACGTCGATTTTCCCCGAGTTTCTGATTCGTTTCGTCGTTGTAGTTCCGCGGCGAGGCGTCTGTTTCGGCAACGTCGTGCGGCTTCCATTGAATAGGGGATTGATTGAATCACAATGCCGACATGGCGCTTGGTTGAACTTGTTTTCGCGTTCTTTATGTATAAACCGCGGACAAATTGCATTCGCAGAAAGGCTGGTAATCTAACAACAGATTTGATACCTTATTTGAATCGTATGCATTAAACTCGATTAATTCTTCAAGCACAAATCTTCTTCAAATGCAAGAAAAACCTTTGAAGGAGTTTGCAAATTGCATTTCTGGGAAATCAGACGGTTCATGCAGAAAATTTCTTCATACATTCGGTGGATTTCCAATAATAATATAATGAACGAAAGGATTTATTGCAATGCAGGTATTTTGAAGAGATTTGCTTTATGCTTTCAGAAACGTGTAACAAAGATACGGAAATGATGAATTGGCTTCTAAATATCTCCTCTGCTTTTTTTTACCTTTATGTTTCTGCTTGTTCTAGGTACAGAAACCAAGTTTGCAGGATCCAGTTGTAATGACCTAGTAACTGCCGATGGATCTGGATCGACTATTATTAGTGGCCACTTCGACAAGAGAATTCGTTTTTGGGATACCAGATCCGAAACGGGGGCGAATGAAATAGTTGTAAATGGAAAAGTCACTTCCTTGGATATGACTAGAGGTACAGTATTGCTATTTATATATTTCTGTCATATTATAAAATTCTGATACCATGAATTAATCTATACACCTCTGTCTGTCTGGTGTTTTTTTGGATAAGCATTTGGCTTTCAGCCTCTACCTTTTCATATTTCTGTAGTAATGAGGTATCTGTCATTCTATTATGTACCGGGTGCTTTTTTCTTCATTGCACATACATTTTCTTATTTGTAGTTCCAAAAAAGATTAGCAATGCATTGGTAACTGGTGAGTAGGCAACCAGATATGCTAGTCATTTGATGTTTGACATTTCTTACTAATTATTTCTCTTTAAGTTAATAAGCTTAATGACATTATGAAGTATTAATTAAAAAATACAAAATGAAAGAACAAGGGTAAAGCTTTATTTCACGAATTTTCAAGATGACTACGATAAGAAACACGATCTTCGAAAGAACACACAAGATCATTTCTTTGTGGCAATAGTCCATCACATGCAGTACGTATACTGATGTGTTTCAATTCATTATTGATGATGTACGTATTGAAGTATGTTATTGAAGGTAGATTTAACGTTTTTTTTTTTTTTTCAAGCATATAGAAGTACGCAAATGTTTAATAATTTTATATTATTAAAAGAAAAAAGCAAAAAACAGATTGTGGAGAATCGGCCAAAGTGATCCTAAAATTTGATTTAACAATGGACATAGATGAAAAAAAAGTGTTTATGATCTGTGCTATCCTTGTACGTATGTACGCGGGGAGGGTCATGTTATACTGCGACCTAAGAAATCTATTGTGTCCTCTATTCTTGCTGTTTTACAGCTGGCCTTCCAATCCTATCCTTTTCAGAAAGTGTACGATATCAGAAGGCCCCAGGTTGGGTAAGTCTCCCTCTTCGATTTCATATGCTTCCAGGTGCAACGCCCTTGAGTTGCAAAGGGATACACAATTTGAGAAGAGATAGATGGGTTTTTCCTGTTCCCCACGAAATCTACATTAAGATTCCTTTGCGAATCCAAGCATATTCAGGTGTACTTTCAGTTTACAATGACCTGAAAGTATTCCTGTTAATATGCGAACATCGTTCTTACTCAGGTTGATGCATTCTGTAAATCTCTTCTGGTTATAGGTTCCCCGAAGAATTTTACTTTGCCTCATTCCCTGGAGATTTTCCCAATAATTAGATTTTCTCTGCTCCATTTCTCTTTTTAGTTTCTTCAGTATTCATACTACCACTTATCCCGCAAAAGGCCCTACAAAAGGTATTCCAGCCTCTTTTTTTGCGAGATGGTCACAAACAGAAAAATAAAACCAATCACATTTACCAATCGCATTTACAGAATGCGTGAAACTCAGTAAGCTATGTTGATCCTATGAACATTTCAAAGTGTCTTACAGCTCCGTATACAAAACCTGAAAAAAATGATAATTCCAAAAATTGAATTGTGGACCATGCAAAATATCAAATCGTCAAGGACTTCTCGAGGAACGTAAAAGAAAAATAAACATATTTTTGCAATACATAATCTACATTTATTTTAAAGAGTGATGTCAACTTTCAGTTCAAAACTTCGAGTTTGTATCCTACGCTTAACACTAAAAAATATATAAATACTAAACTTCATTTCCATGAACCAGTTAGTTATAACTCTCATATAAATATCCTCATGGTGAAAACCCTACTCGCACACAATTGAACTCCCAAAAAGTCAATTGGAATAATAAGCAATAGACTTGTTGGCCAGTCTTTATTGTCAGGAAATAGAGGAATTTCCGATTTCTTGGTCAGTTGCGAATCCACATCGTTTCATTAATCGATTTGCTAAATGATGATAAACCTCCATTCCGAGGAAATGGAGTTCTGGAACCCAGTATATATTAGACCTATTACTATACGAAGATAATCTCTACTGCGATACAACAGTTTTTGAGCCCTCTTTACTTCATGGCATGTGAATGAAGATCTTTTCATGAACCTGCCTAGTTGTATATCTCCAGGAGCAGGACCTCCATAAGAAGCCTTCCACTTCCAAAGTGAGAGTACCTCACAAAGGAAGGAACAAAGGGAGGAGCAAACCGACTGGAGCAGATTGGGGAACAGGATGGCATCCATCCCCTCTCAAATTGCGTAGCACTGTGCAACTGAAGGCGCTGCACCTGGGAGCATGTGAAATCGAAGAGGGAGACTTACCTAACCTGGGGCTTTCTGATATCCTAAACTTTCTGAAAGGAATGGGATTGGAAGGCCAGCTATAAAACAGCAAGAATAGGGGACACAATTGATCTTTTAGGTCGCAGTGTAACATCACCTTCATATACACACATACATAAGTATGTTGGAGTTTGTTCTTCTGATTTGTACTTTCCTGCGTTATCATCAGGTGATCCTTTAGTTAGTTATTCATCACCCTATTTGAAATCTTTCCATCAATCTGCATATTATGCATACCTGTTCATTCGTTTTGCTTAAATTAGTGTATTAGTAGTATGAATTACCTCTTTATGTACCTTCGTTATGTTAATTTTCCAGGCTTACCGCTAGGATAATTATGTGAAACAGAGCTATGTACCTATAGGATTAATACGACTTATCTCCAATGCAGAATACTACCCATTCATACATATTTTATAACTAATTTGACACCATATGTGAAGCATATAAGTACATTTATGGTTCAATATTTAGATCATAAGACATTAAATCTTAAAATATTATATGTACATTCACATATTCGCATGCTAGATCACTGTTTTATGGTTCTACAAGTTATACAGGATTATGGTTTCCTTAAAATAAGTAATGCTTTTTGAAAAGAAATAAGATTTTTCTTTTATTACAAAATCTTATTACATTAACAACCTAAGCTACTACCTCGTTTCCCCTACCGTTAACTACTCAAGTTCGATAACTACGGAGTTTTACCCAGGGAACGAAGACAACGCTGTTTTGTCTCAAAAACTCCTACATAATGTATCCTGCATTTCCAAACTTAATATGACCTTGAAAGTAACCGTTCAAATCTGTTGTAAAACGCCCTTCCACTCTCTCCCGAGAATTTACGAGTAAATAATAGCGATATCCCAACTCGAGCGAGAGTTAAACTCTGATTAAATCCAAACAATAACGACTTTTAAATAGAATCCATTAAAAACAATAGGTACATTAAAACTACTGAAAATGGAAATTCCGTTTAAGGGTATCGGATGTCTGAATTAAGTTTGGAAATTTATTTCAATACATTATGCGATTTTACCGGATTTAATTTTTCTTTATATTCTTTTTCGCCTAGAATAAAGTTCGTGTTTTCAATGATTAATTAGGGATGGGTCGCTTTGTTCCGTTGGAAATGTAACAGTGAAACGTTCTGATGAAGTTAAATTAAGTTATAAGAGGGAAGAATACCGCCAAAGTTTTCAACTGTTTTTGCTAGGCTTTGCTTTAGTAGTAATTTTCTTGTTATAGCCTTAAAATTGTATCTAATTATCTCAGCCACGTGGTAATTAGCGTAGAGATTTTCCCCCATACTAAATAAGGATAAATTATACCAGTTGGCAATTCATTTCGTGACTAATGCATGTCACCGTCGCAAATATGAATACCTATCTATCAGTGTGGTACCATTGTGTGTCAGATTCCAGATAAAGTTGATCGATATTTTGCTTGTTTCAGATGCTAAATACTTGGTCGCCTGCGTCAGGGACGACACACTCAAACTGTTGGATTTACGAATGAACCAGGTCGTGTTAACTTTCAGGTAAGACTTTAAATGGTGGGATGGACGGCCAGAAATTTGATTGACTGAAATAATGGCGAAAATATAAACCTGTAGAATGCATGTAGGGGAGAGTCGTTGACATATTTAGTTTGTTATGGCTTTTATAAACACGTCAGAAAGCGCTCTACATATGAGAACCTATGATAACCGGTTCATTAGAATCAGGAAAAACTATTTTCTTTTTTATTAATTTCACTATTTGTTTAGAATCTTCGTGTTTTTAAAAGAGAAATATAAAGATATTTACTTTAAAAAGAAATAAAGGTTGTGTGTAATGTATTTCATAGTTATTGGCAGGTATGAATATAGTAATTGACATATCTAGTTTGAAAAGGAATCTTCGCAACGTAATGAACTGAAACCAAATAAAACAACAACAGTACCTATTTTTAATATTTAGCAATAACTTAATTCTTATTACTCTAATCAATAGGAATTAAAATAAAGATTTATATTTTAAATAATTATTTTATACATCCCTACAATGCTAATAAATTAATAACTTAAAACCAATTAAGATCACTAAAGAGTATGAATTACCTATTTATAATATTATCTACCTTATTAACTATCTAAATACCATATCGTGAGCTATCTAATTCTTTAACAGCATTACTAAAAAAAAATCCACCATTCGATCGACTCGTTACCCCCAAATAACTGTTTCACGTTATATCTACCCCACAACATTCACGATACGAATCATTAACCCACCTTGTAGCGTTACCGATAAAGATATCATACATTGAAGAATCTTTAGGTTTTATACATAATTCTTATCAAAAAATAAAATTGCAAGACGATTTCTGTCGGGATTTTTATAGCCTCGTTACCAGTTCAGGCAAATCTAGTCCAAGGGATAAAGAAACTTACTAACAGATTGATTCTTCCAACTACGTTTCAAACTCTACATGTTTGCTAAAGTATAAAGTAATTGCTTATGTTGAAGTTATTTTAAATGTTTTATCAAATTCTCCTAATGGTCAAATAGTTCTCTTTCCTCTTCGGAATATTATAAATAAGCGTAAATGTTAATTCTTACTTGGAAGAGAGTGGTAAACTTCGTTAGAAAAAAGCCACTCAAAAGTTTATTGTTTCGTTTTTAACTTTTAAATGTCGTATACTTATTGTTATCTGTTTAGTTTGTTTAGTGAATTCCAATTAAAACACTTACAATGGTGTATGGCAAGCAGAAATGTGTAAATAAACAACACGAACCGTGTGACCTCAGTATAAAGTTTATATCAGTAGAATATATATTAAATTTATCCTAAATTAATGTATGTATGTATGTATAAATTGTAAGGGTGATATTACACTGCGACCTAAAAGATCTATTGTGTTCCCTGTTCTTGCTGTTCTACAGCTGGCCTTCGAATTCTATTTCTTTCAAAAAGTGTAGGATATCAGAAGGCCCCAGGTTAGGTAAGTCTCCCTCTTCGATTTCACATGCTCCCAGGTGCAACGGCCTTGAGTTGCACAGTGCTATGCAATTTGAGAGCCATCCTGTTCCCCAATCTGCTCCAGTCGTTTTGCTCCTCCCTTTGTTCCTCCCTTGTGAGGTACTCTCACTTTGGAAGTGGAAGGCTTCTTATGGAGGTCCTGCTCCAATTCCTGTTTATTAGCGGTGTCGTCTCGCTAATAAATGTCTTTCCTCCATGGTTAATCCCACGAGTAACTAGGGAAGAAAAGGTCCACCTCCACAGAGCCCCGCATGCAGAGGACCACCTTAGGATTTAGATTTTTGTTGAGGTTGTCTCCTCTCGGTGCGTGCAGTTAAGCCACGACCCCCATCCCTTTCGGGACCTGCTTTAACAGTTGGGCTTTCGGTAGCCGAAACCAACAACTGACATCGTTGTAGAACCCTGTGGAAGCCCTTAGCCACGACATGACAACTCAAGCGAGGTGGGAGTGGTTCACGGCAACGGTCTTCATTCACCCTGCTCCGGTTTTAAGCAGAGAGGACAAACTTATAACCGCCACTAACCATCTCGTCTTGAGCGAACTCTGACAAGATGGCCTTTCCCTTATCCACCACCTCGGGCACGCGTATGGTAGGTACTACCAACTCTCAGGAAATTAATAGGGATGATCCTGTGGGAAAATAATTAAGCAAGTCAGTTTTCAGTTATAAATACCAAAGCCCTAGCAGCGTCTGAAATTATGATTTGACCAGAAATGGAAACGCATTCTTTGTTTTTTGTTTAAATCGTGGCACCCAAAGTCGAAGAACATACTTTTTAGACACAATTCGATGAATTATATCATATTTTTTATTTTTAAAAAGTTGAATTCTGCAGCGATTCTTTTAAAATGCCGTCAAAAACATTATCATACTCCTCTACCATATATTATTGGTCATAGTGACTCGTATTTCGTACTAAAAAAAAAGAGAAATGCCTAATCATTGGATTTTAATCACCATGCCAACCAGTGCACTACTGGGAAAAGATCAGAAGGCAGTTAGTGGCATCCATATGCCAAGCAATGAAGTTTGCATTGTAGTAGTATATACAGTGTCCATAGTATTTTTGGATTATAATTTATAATTAAGGAGTTTTTCTTTTTAACATAGTATGCATGTGCAGGCAATGTACAAGTAATGGTGAACATCTACATGTATTATTCATTCACAGTCGTAAAAAATACTTTCACCGAGTTAGCTAGTATGAAAAAAATGCATTTCGATTACAACTAACGCAGTTATTTACAGCTTATTACGGGCAAGCAAATAACATCTACTGTAGAATTATTAGTATTAGCACCCAAAAGTAATTTTGTTTGGTTTGAACGAAATCTTAATGGGATCAATGCTAGCTGTAGCAGTTTACAAATGCAGATGTGAACATGCGACTTTTGACTGTCTACCTAGCAACTATATTTACATATTTACCCTATTTTATTTTTTTTTGTTCGGATTTTATACGAAATACTTTTTTTATCACACATCATCATTAGGTGGAGGATAATGGAAGTTTGGTATATTATTATTCAATAAAATGTAAAACATCGGCTTACTAGTTTCGGCTAAACAGCGATCTTCAGAGCCATGTTAAATTCAGAAGGCAAAAACAATAGAAATTAGAAGATGAAAAATGGCAAACATGTAAAATTAATTGAGTAATACACCAGACTTTCATTATTCTTCACACTTCAACTCAATTTGGACATAACCTTGAACTTTATTAGGTATGCTAGTTGTCATTTTCTTCTATTGACGTATCAGTAAGTAACCTAAACCCATAACTTAAACACTGTTGGGAATGCTAATAGTATTCATGTGCAGACTATATTTATTCGAACACTAGAATGGCTTTATAGGTAGAAATTACTTTCCACTCACCCCAAGGGAGATAACTAAGACCAAGTAATATCGAAAATGATATAAATTTAACAACCGGATTCGGGTTTTCTGCTCCCGCTCCTTAAGCCACTACATATTATACACCTATGAGATTCAATTCGGGATGATTATATTTATATCCCTCCCCAATACACTTCACCGGCGACGCGATTGGGGAAGGTTTTCTTTTCCTTTTTATTGGCGGAATTTCGACATAAAATCGGCCCGCTCCCTTTTTCGACATGATAGATTTATTTTTATATCTGCCATTGAATTTTATTGGCTTTACGGATCTGCGGAGGCATGTATCGATCAACGTACAAAAGGGACTATACGCGGAGACGCGTAACAGGCGATATTCAATACACGTAAATTATATTTCGAATGTGCGACGCTGTTCGTCGCCCACATTCGCCGTCCTGACGTAACTGGAATTTTCCTTTTTTAAGTTCCGTCGAGTTAAAATTCCCTTCCATGTTTCCCCGTGCGCAATACCTACTCACCAGCGACCGCAAGTTGGATCTCTTCTTCGAATGAATCGAGTTCTAAATTTCGTTTTGTGTTCGATTCTCATCACTTAAATTTATGCCAAATGTTAAATGAAGTTATAATTAGCAATCTCTAAAGTACCCAGTTGAACCAATATCATAAAAATCCTTGATTTTAGCCTAGGTTCATTTAACTAAGAAATTTATTGTAGAGCATATATGTATATATTGCTATGATATCTAAGGTATGGAACAAGGAACAAGGTTCTAAACTAAAGGAACAAGTAATTCAAAAGTGAGGCGTGTGCTCAGTTGCCTACTAGTTATTTAAAATGGACAACATTAGCATTAGATGCTAAATATTGCCTTTATGTAATGTAAACTGTATTTTATGTTAATTCAAACTGACCTGGTATCTTTTTTATGTTTGTGTATATTTTCGTCGGAGAGATTTTTCTTTCCTCGGGATGTTTTGTTTTTAACGTTTGGCCTATTCCCCTCAAACTAGAGAAAATAACAGTATCTTAATGTCGGTTACCTTTATCTTTCTTAACTTCCTATAACGTTTTTTTGCCACAATTTTAAAAAAAAAATTATCAAAGTTCCCAGAAGTATTACCTAAAAAAGTATCAATACAACTCCTGTTTATGTAATCCTTATCGAATACCTGCATTTTGCCAAGAAAATATCCTATAAAAATTTCCTACGAAGATCTCCCGACCAGATTGCCTTTCCATGCCATTGACCGAGACCGGGGGCCCGTTCCATTAGAAACTCCATTCCAGTACCAGAGTTTGCCAAGCGTCGTGTCCTTTTCAAGTTAGTATTCCATTGAATTACCGCACCCAAAACAGAGAGGAATTATTTAAGTTTCCATTCAATTAAACAGAAACTTATATTTTTATAGTTTATTTCACAATACGTTAATTTGGGGTTAGATTTATATTCAACCGTCATTTAGTTTAGTTATTTTAGTAATTTTTATATGTAAGGGTTGTAAAAAAATATCACTGAATTTGATCTGTGATAAAACAGCTATCTTTAACAAATATCGATAATCACAGATAATCGTTTGCATTACAATTTAGTATTTGCTGTTTACGGGTAGATGGCGCCGTTATTTATTTGAATTTTAATTTATTATATGACATTTCCATAACCTCCTTAGTTTTTTTTTAAATGCCAGGAAAGTTCGAATAAGTGTTTTGTATTGAATAATTTGTCTTATTTAGTATTTTACTGATTCCAACATACGTACCTTGTGATCAAAGAGTCTCAATGATGATGAAACATAGCATTTGGGTAAATAAATAAAGATTTATGCTTGTTTTGGTTTGAAACGTTGTTTTTATTTGAACAGTTAGTGTTTTACATCGATTTTCGATATTTATTTAATTCAAATTTTAATAAACCGAGAAGGTGCTTTGAGGGTGCAGCCGTTAGGTGAGAGAAACTGCCTATTCGTTAATAAGCGTCCGGAGTACGATTCTGACAGACGATCTGGTCCCCTTTGAAGCGTCCCGTGCCACCTAGCAGGTAGGAAGTCACTTTCCACAGTTTTATTTCACTTATTAGAGAGGTCGCTGGGTGCATTGAAACCACTATTTTAATTTAATTGATTTTATTTGAAAAATATATATATATATAAATCGTAAACGGACAAGCTAAATAATAATAATATAAATTCAATATAGTAATAAATTGGTATTGAATTTTTAAAAAAATAAAATTTTGAAATTCCGGGCATTCATCTTTCACTTATTAGAGAGGTCGCTGGGTGCATTGAAGCCACTATTTTAATTTAATTAATTTTATTTAAAAAAAATATATAAATTGTAAACGGACAAGCTAAATAATAATAATATAAATTGAATATAATAATAAATTGGTATTGAATTTTTTAAAAAATAAAATTTTGAAATTCCGGGTATTGTGTTCTGAAAAACACAGCAATATATGTTTAAAGATGAAGTCGTATTTTAAGAATACTTATATAAAAGTTTATTTCCTGGTTTTTCCTTTTCATCATTTTAGGATCATGGTAGATATACATCTGTATGTTCAAAGCAATTTCTTTAAGTATTTTCTGATTCTTTTCATCCTAAAACACTTAACTTTGCTTTCTTAATTTAATTAATATAAAATCTACCATTCTTGAAAGCGATTCACACAGTTCTCTGCTACTGGTTTGAAGAGAAATAAAGTGGTAGACGCAATGAATAGACGAGAATCATCACAGCTGTTCATTGGATTCGGCCCTGTCTTCAGCATCTACAAATAGCAAACATAAAAGTCCATATAACGTATAGCAACATAGTGATTCCAAATAATGGTGACAAAGTTCATCCAGGCAAAGATAGGCGAAAGAGTTCTTAAAGCGATACAGGCCTGAATTTAGAAGGCTCTGCTGAGTAAAGAGAAAAATACTGTTTAAGTGATGGGATATACGCAGCGTAGGCACAGGATGAAAAGAGCACCCCAATTGATATTCTCTAGCCATGCGACGGCTTGGCAAGGACAAAATTTTCACTTCTGCTCGGAGCATCCCAGAGCAGATGGCTGACGTAAAGGAGTTGGTCTCAAATGTGATTGGCCTAATAAAAAAAGCAAAATTAGAGGGTGGTTATAATAAAACTGAAAAGGCCAATGTGAAACAGCCCTTACTGCCACTCCAATCGTAGTCTAAATTAATCTAGCGGTGACTGCTTAGTTGAAGGTTTTATAATTACATTAACAGTCTTCCTGTCCTTGTGCAGTGTGTAAATTTGTTGTAAAGTCTTTATTTCCGTAAGAGCAAATAAATGATTTTTTTTTGGCATGAACCAACTTTTATCTTCTTTTTTCACTGATTCCACATCAAATAGCGTTGATACTTTATTGCTCTACAAAAGTATGTTATCTTAAATACTGTTTAATCGATAAGAATTCTAAAATAAAAGTACTAAAAAATTAACAAAAAAATAAGTCAAAATTTCATTTGTGGCATGAAGTAGTTTCTGCAATAATTCAGCTACCAGTGATGTACCATGTATTCCAGTACCGTCACTACAATATCTTGCAACAGGCGAAATATAATCAGTTCTCCTTTTTGGAATATTGAGTTGGAGAGAGAGAGAGATCTTCATATAATTTGTAATTAGAGGTAGATGTGTGATGACTATACAATAGAAAGGCACTCGAGTTTCAGACAACAAAACTATAACACAAATTATTACCGAAGGAATGCTGTTAGAATATGTCAACGTTTACTAATACTCTATTATACTCACAAAGCAAATAACCGATCAACATCTAGCTGCAATTTACACTCTGATATTTTAGCAATTTTGTCTAAACTCTATTGTAAGTGTAGTGTTACATCATGTTTCACTGTTCTAGTAAACTGTTATGTTGTCAGCGCAGAGAAGTTTTGGAGGCAGTAAAGAAGTCAATGATGAATAGAACAAGAAAAAGTAACCCTAATGACTGTAGCCTGCGATCCTTCCGGTATTCTTAACAAAACAGAATACTGAAATCAATTTCAGCCATTATAAAGAAAATATAATAGCTTTCTTCGTATGTACTTTTGTATAAAAGAAAAATAAAATTAACCTAACATTTTTAGGAGTCAAATGACATGGTAGATTTCTGGTTAAGAACTGTTTTGCCTGTTTTTGTCTTTTCCTATCATTATTTGAACTTATTATAAATGCATGCACTGGCCTTTGATACTTTTGATTTATTTATGCCTGAGGATAAACTGGCTCCAGTGAAAGTAATTGAAGAGCTTCCGAGCCGAATTTATCTGCCTCTTTGTTTTCATTTATATCCATCTGGTTTTGCTCAGTAAATTATTGCTATCAAACCAATCGTGTTAGACTATAGGAGAGAATCCAGGATTATCTGCTGTCAAGCAAGTAAAGTCTTCTTTAGGTTCTCGCCTAGGACAGCAACATATTGCATGCAACTCTCTGGCAGCTTTACTTTAAGCTTTAACACATCCATCCCGTCCGACTAATTACCACCCCACTTTGCCGTAGATGTTACCTAGAGGTCGAGACGCCGAAAGATATTTTATGTGATTGCTCAACGCTTACTCAACTTAAAGATTCCATCCTTGGGAGTTTTAGGTATTGCGTGATTGTAGGAGCCCATCAGATAGTCTTTGAGGCAAATCCGCCTTTCTTCTCGTATTCGCTAGATTAGTTCAGAAACAAGTACATATCGGCGTATTCCTCATTTATAATTGCGCTGCGTGAACTAATGTATTGGAGAGGCACGAGGCACTGAACGACATTGTTCATATGACATTCGGCAAAGATATCAGCCTGTTTCATGAAATACCATTCAGCAGTTGCGCAGACGCGGGTATTCTATCTAGAGTTTTGCGTTTGCGTAATAGATCACCTGGTAATTAAAGATAACTTGTGCCGGATAATAGTAGAGCAAACGACAATGAATTATGTGAACGAATTCGTTCATGCGTTTCGTGAGTACACGAGATTAGCGTTAAATAAGGTTTTGCACGTTATATACCTTAAGTGTTGGTTACATAAGACGCACTTGTGTAACTTGAGTTTATATTTCGTTTGGTTTTGTTCGGATAGGTTATAGATGAGGGTGCTTAGGAGATGTAGCACAATGGGGCTGGCTAGAGTGCTCTAAGTGCATGGAGCTAGCGATCTTCCTTAACCTACAATATACAACAGGTCTACAAGTAATCGTATTATTTCCTAATTAAACAATAATGTAACCAAGTCATTCTACTACTGATTGTGTTACTTGAAGTGTCTTTTGGGTAACTATTTGCTGTATCTGCTCCTCTCAGTTTGACATCTAGTTTGACATTCCTGGGATATTAGTATTAGAAAGGTAGCTTCCTTCATATACATATTTCAAATCACATTGTTTCTCCTGTTCCCCCATTAACGCTATTTTATATTAGCACGCCTACATCAACCAAGTTTCTGTCATATATTTAAGAGCCTATGCTATACTGAAATGACTCTGTTTTATCACCGAGACACGTTCTCGTGAAAACGGAACATAACCGACAGTTTACTTATGCATATTATATTTCACGCGCGTGCACTACATTTCACTATAAATCGTGCAACAAAACTATTCAATTCCGCCATTCTGCCATTAATTCCTTTCTCTTTTTACCTTTCCTTATCGCCGATATTCGCTATTTCGTCAAATCTAATACCCCCAGCTACCATACACAACGTACCTAACAACGAATTCGAATCGTTATCTGAAAACCGTTCACTATTTTCTCTGCTGGCGTTCCGGGCTCCCGTTCTACCTTCTCTCTCTTGCGTTTGCGACGAGGTTCCTCTATCCTTCTTCGACTAGGATGTTTCGATGAATGTTGCGAAACGCGACGCTGCACCCGAGCGCATAGTTCGAATCCAATAAGCATATTTTAAACAACTTATTCCATCACGTACGAATGGCTAAAACGGAGTATATTTGTATATGGATACGGCGGTGTATTTGCAAAGCTATGCCTGTTCTTTCTATATTTAGGAGCTTTTCAAACTCAAAGCTCCCATTTGAGCTTTTAGGTGGAATGTTGAATCGATGTTAGTGTTTACTAATGGACTTTATCACTAGTTTTGGACTCTTTGCTATCTTTGAACTGAGATAAATCACTTTACGTTTACCAAGGCCGCTGTTAGCCTTTGGCCCTTTAAACGAAAACGCTAATTTCACAAATTTTGTAGGGACGTATGGGAAAATTTGAGATTTCTATACTAAACAGCAAATTTTGTTTTTATTATGAAAGTTATTGTTCATGTGTTTTGAAAACTTAATCAATCATCTTGATTTCGTCCTTTGGTACACATTTATAGCTTTAATTTTAATAATCTTTTATTCTAATCATTTGGTGAACGTGCCGGCAATTTTACGCTGCCTTATATAAAATAAGGTGTGACTTAAATAATGTGGCTTAAGTGATGCTCTCGGTGTTACGTTTCCTAGTATAATTACTTTGAAAATATTCAGTCCACTTTGCCCTCGTTCAAATGGCATGATAGAGAGAACAATACAGACAGCAAAAGAT
This sequence comes from Protaetia brevitarsis, assembly GCA_004143645.1. Taxonomy (NCBI): domain Eukaryota; kingdom Metazoa; phylum Arthropoda; class Insecta; order Coleoptera; family Scarabaeidae; genus Protaetia; species Protaetia brevitarsis. The sequence goes on from RXPK01002122.1 coordinate 42,423, forward strand.
TTACTGACTAAGCCATACAGAGATAACCACATTCCCTTCCTGGCAGTACTAAATTATAATGAAACCCCCAATCAATACCTGCCTACACCATCTTTATTATTAATGAGAAGACGACTTCGAACCACTTTACCAGTTACTAATATTCTTCTGTCTGAACTCGTACCTGGTCAACCTGTTTTAGTACAAAAACAGAAACGACAATGGAAGCAAGATGCTGTACTTAATAAAAATGGAGCTAGGGATTATATCGTTTAGAGTGGTGATGCTGAATACCGCAGGATAGCACACCATACCTTGTGGCAACAACCGGCGCGGCTCGGACGGCCCGCTGTAAGATTTGATTCGGCCCGCAAGACATTTTGAAAAACCCAATTAAAAAAAATATTACACTACTACTAAGAATTCTTTTTTATCTTGCCCAATGGTAAGCCTATTTGTTTGCTGTGTAATGAATTCATTTTAGTGATGAAATAATTCAATATAAAGAGGCATTACTCAACTAAGCATCCTATGCTGCACTCACTGACAAGACAAATAAGAAAAGACAAAATCCAGAAGCTTACCGCTAATTTGGAAAAACAGCAGCAAATGTTTCATAAACAAAGAACATAACTTCATAATGTTGTGAAAGCAAGTTTTATAGTTAGTTCAAAATTGGCAAAGTCATTAAAACCATTTGCCGAAGGAGAATTTATCAAGGAGGGTATGTTAGAAGTTTGCAGTGTTTTGTGTCCTGAAAAGAAAAATGAATTTGAAAAAATTCGTTTGTCAAGACGAACTGTTGCCCGACGTATAAAAATGGCTAATGATATAAAAACAACTTTGACTGACCGTATGGCTGGTTTTGAATCATTTTCCATAGCATTAGACGAGAACACCAATTTGTCTGACACAGCTCAACTGGCTATATTTATTCGAGGTGTCGATAAAGAGTTCACTGTTGCTGAGGAATTGTTTGCTTTACAGCCGCTAAAAGGAACCACTACAAGAGAGGACATTTTTAATGAAGTTGAAAAGGTATTCACAAGTTTTGGTTTGCCATGGTCAAAATTAGTTGGTGTATGCACAGATGGTGCACCTTCTATGGTCGGCTTACGTAAAGGTTTCATCGGAATTTTGTATGAAAAAGCAATTGAATTAAATGTGCAAAAAGATGATGACCAACAGAACTTGTGTTCATTCGACTCCAGAATGTTATGAATGTGGTAGTAAAAACCATCATTTTTATTCGATCCCGAGGGCTTAACCATCGTCAGTTCAAGGCGTTTTTAGATGGAATATCAGCCGAATATGACGACGTAACATATTATTGTGAAGTCAGATGGTTAAGCAAAGGAAAAATGCTAAAACGGTTTTACGAGCTTAGAAATGAGATAGCATATTTTATGCAAATAAAAGATAAACCACTATCTGAATTGAGTGACCCAAAATGGATATGTGACTTAGCATTTCTGGTCGACCTTACAGGTCATTTGAATGATTTAAATTTGAAACTTCAAAAACGAGGACAGTTAGTAATGATTTGTACAGCCGTTTGAAAGCGTTTTCAAAACAAAATCCGCTTGTGGGAGGCACAGTTGCTGTCTGGTAACAGTTACCATTTCACCACGCTCTCTGCATATGAAAATACTGCTTATGCTCAATGTGCTGAAGAACTCAAGTTACTGTCGGAGCAATTTTCGCACAGATTTAGCGATTTTAAAAACATGGAAGATAGTCTCAATTTATTAGCTACTCCAACAAAAAGTAATGTACAAAATGCTCCAATACACTTGCAAATGGAGTTGATCGAGCTTCAAGAAAACTCACTCCTAAAATCTAAATTTGAAGACATGGAGTTGTGCGATTTCTATAAAAAATACCTCAAAGAAGACCATTTTCCGGAGCTTAGAAAATTCGCAAGAAGATTGATTTATGTTCAGTTACAGTTCTTTTCAATGATGAAAGTTAATAAATCAAAACATCGTACAAGGCTGACTGACGATAATTTGGAAAATTCTTTACGTCTTTGTATCAGTGGAATTCATCCAAACATCGATGGATTAGTTTCCCAAATTCAAGCTCGAGAGTCTCATTGATTTCGTTGCCGCTATTTAACTTTCGTAGTTTGTAATAATTCCAAATTTCACGATTTAATTATAATGTTGTACCTATTTTTTTTATTTAATTTTCTTATTTTAATAAATTGCATTATGATAACATTGTCATATTATTCCATGTCTGATATCTATCGCTAAAAATTAGGAACACTACTTTAAAATGCACTACTTTTAAACGCGGCCCACGAACGTATTAGCACACTAGAGTTTGGCCCACAACATGTCAAAGGTTGCCCATACTTGTCTTAGATCGTTCAGAATACCAGCGATACCCGTTGGTGATCGAATTCAAGTGACGCTGAAATTAAAATCGAATCACCATTGAGCCTTCACCAGAAAATGTTCCTGAAGGAGTGCTAAAAAAAAACAAAAAGCGAACTGTCACGTTTTTAACTAAGAACTTTACCAGAAGTGGCCGTGAAGTAAAACCACCATCTCGATTAAACTTATAAAAATATTAACTTTAATTTCTAAGTAGTTTTTTTTTTTGTGCGTCACTTCTTCGGATTCTTTGAATTCTGATGATTATTTAGTTCATTATGATATGTCATGATCATGTAAAAGGTTTTCTTTCCCATCCTTTGACCGGCAAATTGATTAAAAGTTTGTCACTTTCAGTACAACAACCCCACACATTGCAGCAAGATCTTTTTTTGTATATACCAACTGTATCTGCGATAATTCTTTGAATCCTTCTAGACAATTTTTTTAGCATACCACTTCTTCTTCTGTTACTACAGCAATATCTCGACGTACTCTCGCGACTAAAAAGCGCTTACATTATCCTCCCACCATCGCAGAGAAAGTTCGCGAAATACACTTGTCTAGGCAGAGATTCCGCGCGCCGTTAAGATTAATGACACCAGATAAAAACGATAACTTTGTGACGATATCAGTCTCGCTTGCGTGAAGTTCAACGGCACCGCCGTTACCATCGCCTTCCAGTCCCCTATCTCGGCCGCTATCTCCTGTTAGAGGAACGAGGACCTGTTGGTGCTCCCTATTTAGCCCACTTTCTTCCCCTGTCCAAGCACGCAGGTCGAAAGAGACGCCTTTAGCTTTTTTTTTTCCTATGTAGTTTCGGCAGGAAAATGAATTAACCTTTTCGCATTCGAGCTTATTCATTTAAATTCTCTCTTTCCGGATTATTTTCCGTCTCGATGGAAAATTCGTGGGAGGTAGGAATGGATTTCAGAGGGCAAAGGTATCCCAACGGTTTGTTTTTTTTTTCTACCATCGTTGTTGTAGTCGTCCACGTTTCGTTGTTGTCTAATTGATTTATGGAAATTTATAAAACGAGTGAAGCTGTATTTAACCAAAAAAAAAACGAAATTTGCATTTATTGGAAGGAAAATTGGATTTTATTTTTAAGGTAATTGAATAAATGAAGGGTTTGTATGGAATACGAAACGAATTGCTGAGCCCTTAGAGAAATTTCACAGCTCGTGCGGTAGTGTTGTGCTTGCGTATGATTCGGGAGGATAACACTTTTGTATTGTATTGTATTTTAACCACTGGTGCATTGCGTCTTTAACATTATTAATACAACAAAGGTTGACTGTGTTCTAACTGTATCGAGTATCTTTCTTGGAAGTCTTTGCGCTTACTATGTAAATAGTAATCACAACAGCTGACTCAGCAGTTCTCATTGTGCAACATTGTTAATTGCTCTAACCTACCTATCGTGGTCACCAAGTAAAACCTACTTATTCCATTCATAAACTATTCTATTTCGTTAACCTCTAATATTAATTCCTTAAATGTGTCAGCATTTTACTCATTCAATGGCGGCTAAGAATACATTAAACTCAAGAGTAAAGTTCCTTTCCATTTCCTGGTGATGTACCCTAGTAATCTTTGGAAATGGAAGACATAAACTCTGCACCATGATCTGTTATTAAAAATGTTGGCACTTCGTTGGCTTTTACAAAGAAATTTGCTACACTTTCTACGTCTTTATTTATGAGTGGAGAATCTTCTGCGTATTTTGTCAAATCGCATCGAGGTATAACGTCTCTTGTCCATATCAATTGATTATTGCTAACCAGGAATAGTACTTCTTAATGTTGATATACGTTCTTTGAATATCCGCATGTCTCCCATATGAAGCATGTATTGGTCATTAAGTGCCTATTTCTGTACTTCCTTTACTAATGACATTTTCTAAATGTTTTGTAACAGCAGTGTTTGTACAAATTAATTTAGTTTTATTTAATTCTTCTCTCGAGAGCTCTTTAAGGAATTGATGGCAAGCCTTTTCATTATTATTTACTGTACATAAATAGCTATATAAAGTATTATAAGCAAGCGTAGAATTGCTATATGGATAGTAGTTCCAACTGACTCAGCAATACTCATTGTCCTACTGAGTTAATTTTAAGTAACAGTATATTGTTTCTAAGCCTTTCCTAAGAAATCGTTAATAATAAACAATTTTATCTATTTATTATCTCATATAAAATTTTAAGGAAAATACAACACAGAATAAAAGAAAAATAAAAGGATTACGTACCTGAAGCAGTCTTCGTTGAATCCGGAGTTCCACCATAAAGCCGTTTCTAACTGCGCCCTCGTATTACTTTATAGCTACGTGAGAGGGCGTTATTTCTACTCCACTGGTCAATACACGAGCGTATAAGGACTTAAGCACCGCAATAGACGTTGTTAAAAACCTATAAATTTTCCAAGCGAGACACGGTGCCTCTGGTTAGGTGTTTTTCCTTTTCTACCCTTAACCGGATATTTTAACTTGTTTCTATTTCCAAGGTAGACCTTTTCGCATCTCACGATACATTAAATTGGTGTATCTAAGCAAATGCCTTTATTTCTTCTTGTGTGCTACTGTAGTTGACCTTTACTCAAAAGCTCTCAGAAAAATCTTTTTAAGTATGAGAATTGGTATAGCATTCCTTATTATTGTCGTATTTTTCAGCCATTTTTTTTTTTTATATATTTAATTGGAAGGATGCGTTTGATAGCATAAATTACAATACATTATGCTCCATTTTACGTTAGTTTGGATATATTTTTTATTTATTTATTTGAATAATCGTTTTCAGTTTGCTATGTGTGGTGTGCCTCAAGGGCCCATGTAGGAACCGCTACTGTTTACACATTAAATATCCACCGTCTTGTTGCGCCGATTCACAGGACATCACTGTTCGAACGAGAATTCACACTTAATATTGTAGAGCAGTGGTTCTCAAACTGTGGAAAATTTTTAGGGGGTACGCGGCCGGCCAACAATAAAATAAAACAACCCGGGACACGTATGGACACGTTGACGTGCGCGCGCCACTAAGGGCTTAGTCATCAGAGTGAGGCTGTGTGGCCGGCCAATCACTCGTGTCACTGCACTGCAGTAGCATTGCCTGTTATTACAAGCTCACTCTCAGTATTGTGTTATTTTTGTGGTGTGTTGTGTTATTCTGCGGACACTCAATCCTGTTGAAACACGTTTACGGACATCTATTTGAAAACTGAGTCAGGTACCACGTAAGTGAATTTACAATAAAATTAACAATGGATAAATGGTCCTAAAGAAAAGGCCTCATGAAGATCTGCATCAAAATTCTGGGCCATCAACTTCACAAAATGAAAGTAGACCTGAACGTCTTGTTACTAATGAGCAGCTCAAGGAAAAATAAAAAAACCCGAAAAACTGGCAAATGAATATAAAAGTAAAAAGAGAAATATGACGAGTTGTTCTTAAAATTAGGTTTTACTTGGACTGGAAGCTCAGACGAGCCTAATCCACAATGCGTTGTTTGTTCAGAAATTTTATCAAACAATTCTATGAAATCTTCTCTTTTAAAACGCCATTTTGAAAGCAAACATGAGAACTTAGTCAAAAAGGAGTTACGATACTTTGAACGACTTTTGGAAGATTTGAAAAGTAGGAAAAACGCGATAAAACACTTTTCTGGTGCAGAACAAATGAAAGTGCTCTAAAAGCTTCTTACAAGTTAGTCATTTAATTGCGAAGTCTGGTAAAACCATACTATTGGCGAAAACCTAATCCTCCCTGCCGCAGCAGAAATTGTTTCTTGTATGTTTGGAGAGAACGAGGCAAAAAGAACTACAGCAATTCCATTATCAAATGATACAGTTTCAAGGAAAATTAGTGATATGGCGTATTGCACAAAAGAACAACTTGTTGGAGCAATTCGAGCTAGTCCTTGCTTTGGTATACAACTCGATGAAACCACGAATGTCGCTAGTCTAGCCCAACTGATCGTTTTTGTACGTGGCATTTTTCAAGATGAATATTTGAAGATATTTTATTTTGTAAGACACTTAAAACATCGACAAAAGGTGAAGATATTTTCAATTTGTTAGATTTTTTTTTCCGAAACCAGCTTGAGTGGAAAAACTGTGTGCAGTGTGTATGGATGGTGCTAAGGCTATGAGCGGCCACATCACAGGGCTGGTAGGCATATTAAAACGGTTTCAACTGAGTGTAAGTTCACTCATTGTGTCCTTCACCGAGAGGCTTTGGTGGCTAAGCACCTCCCTGATGACTTAAAGATGTCCCTTGATCAGAGTGTGAAAATTGTGAACTTCATAAAAACTAGGCCCTAAAATCTCGTTACTTTAAAATTCTATGCCAGGATATGGGAGCCTCAATGAGAACTTATTGCTACATACTGAGCTACGATGGCTTTCTCGGGGAATGTTTTGTCCCGTGTATTTTGGAACTCCACAAGAATTACATAATTTTTTTACGACACAAATCCCATCTGTCTTCTGTACTTACTGATTTTGATTGGCTTTTGAAGTTGGCTTATTTAAGTGTATTTTTGGATTTTCCTTTTTGCAAGATAATGAGAAAACTTTCTGATTTCACTTGAACTCAAGACTCAAATGGGCCGCATTTGAATGCATTGAAGATCCGCATAAGAGAATACTTTCCACCTTTGGAGAAACAGTATAACTGGATACGTGACCCCTTTAATGCTGATGCTATGGACACTAACCTGACTATCTTTCAAAAGGAACACCTCATTGAAGTATCATGTGATCCCACGTTGAAAACAAATATTTGACTGCTGGTACTACATTGTTAGATTTCTGGATCGGTATTGGGAAGGATACAAAGAACTGTCAAGCACTGCTGGTTAAATTTCTTGTTGGGTTTCCACCACTTATTTATGTGAAAAGGGTTTCTCAAGTTTAACCTATCTTAAAAATAAATCTAGAAACAAATTAAATGTTGAAGATGATTTAAGATTGTATTTAACCAAGTTAAAACCCAATTTTGATAAACTGTGCAAAGGGAAACAAGCTCACCCTTCTCACTAATCTCTTTGAAAGTAAGCGCTTTTTGTTCTTTAAATTTTGTGTGTTTGTTTTTAATGTAATAAAAATGTTTGTAAACAATATCTCTTTGTATTTATTTAAACATGATACGTAACTCAGTTTCAAAGGTTAACACTATACTTCTATGCTACATAGAAGGCTTTAAGATTTGTTTAATATTTTAATTATAGTTTACTTAGTACCGGTAACTGAGAAGGGGTATCTAAAATGTTTTGTGGGTAAAAAGGGGTACAGTGTCTAAATAAGTTTGAGAACCACTGTTGTAGAGAATCGTATGCATAATGGATTCAAAGCTATTGCTCGTAGAAATACAAAATCATTGTTACGTATTTAATTCACATCTTTTATTTCTTTTTTATTTTGTTTCGCATAGCAGTATTTATTAGTATATAATTTATCCTAAGCGCAAAATAATTCCTAATTGCATCAAGGTGACGTGGAAATTCACATGTCTTAGATTGAACACTATCCTGAGATTTTTTTCCGTCACACATTTATCACAGTGTGTCTTCGACCATCTTATTTACGGCATACCATAATAAAGTAGAGGTAAATTGGACACCTATAAAACGGTATAAACTCTTTCAGTATGGGAAACAGGATACAAGAAAAAATTATCAGTATATTATTAAACAGAGCACAGGACACTCCTGTATCCAGTTAATTTATAAATCGTGTTCCGGCTGCTCGTTTATCGAAGAGTTCAATTAATCGAAATTGAATATTCATCGAACTTCGTGTAACGCGTTTCGTGTCCTTTTGCTGAACACACGCTCCTGTTTGAATAACTATCCAATCGCATCGTATAACTACTATCACCGTAACGATCTATACCGTTAGTGCCCTAACAAATTAGTTATTCGTTGTGTGTGTTTTTTTTTTGTATCCTACTGTACTAGCTGTGTAAAACATTTCATGTAACTAACATAAAAATTACTCAAACACACACTGTCAGAAATAAAATTTGTGGTTTTTCCTTTGATATTGTTGACAACTTTAGATTTATGGTGTCCGCGGTATAAATTTACTTTGAAATGTGAAATTGCATGGCGTCTTGTAATATTCAAGCAGGATTTAGTAGAACCATTAAATATGGAACAAATACTGTTCAAAATTCACTTATTAAACTTATAAATATGTTTCCATTTTGACCAGAACACCTTCAATTAGTGAAGAATATAGGAACATCTAAAGAGTTAGACCCACACGAAACCATATTTATGAAAAAAACAACATTCAATCAACTTATTGAATTGGAAAGTTTTACTCTTCCACTGTTCAATTTTGTATTTATGGATTTATGCGAGTAGGACAGTTCACATTCGTCGCTAATTCTTGATATTTGGAAGGGTCAAGCAGGCCTAAAATAGCACTTTTTAGAGAGAGATAACGAGACATCTTATCGTTAGTCGTTTTTTATTTTTACTTAATTAGTTCGGTCTTCGGTTGATGATGTGAACGCACATGTTGCCTAAACAATTGCCCCAAATTAATAAAATTTCATGTAGCGCGAAGTGATCCAATACTCATTTGTCTATTACTACGCTACAATCCATGATATCTTTGTATAATCTACCAAATGTTTCCTTTCTGTGGAAGAAATAAGTAGAATTATACGAACGCTTTTTATTGAATAAAAGAACAGCTATATTAAAAGCCTGAACCTTACTACGTACTGATAGTTGTTTTTAGAATTTATTTGGTTTGGGTAAATTATGAATAGTGTAAATCCGAAAATATTTTCAAGGTTGTATTGGTAACTATACTATTAGGTACAATGTTCTGTACTTAAAAATCCTCATGGTTAGTGTTGTGGTTGTATTTACGACGATAATAATCTAATTGTTGATAGTGTCAAGATGGCCTCAGAAAAGCAATAACAAAACAATCCAAATTTAGGGATAAGGTATTATAATATGTTTATTATATTACCTTCCCCACTTCTGTCAATGAGTGAAAGTGAATGCAGTGTTGTTTCGTGCATTTTGTAATAGCATATAAAAGAACTAGTTTCATTGAACACCTTTTAAAGAGCCGATTAGATACCCAGTAGTTATGATGTTTCTGCTGTTTTGTAAAGTCGATATTTTTAACCCAATTTTTGAATACTTTTATAAGTCTTTTAAAAACGGCAGTTTTAAAAAATAAAACACAGGTTTTGTAAGACTTAAAGCAGCTTTTAATGTTCCTAAGAAAATTAATTTTTTAATATAGGTATTTTTACAATATTCTGACAATATAAGCATTATTGTTCTGTATATTGGTGCAGAGGGTCTTATTAATTATATAACTTCCTCTCCCCTAAAGCAGAAGTACTTATGCTGTAAAAGGTAATTACTAATAATATATAAAACTAATTATACATTGTTAGTGAGACACCCTATATTTATACGAACAATTATAGACAAATACGACCCTTTCAACTTTACAAACGACCTTAGTTATCGTTAGTTAATGACGTTGCATCTTGAAATGTTAGCACAGACACATGTTTACACAATTACTCGATGTTAATTAGACAAGAGGTTATAATTAAAGGTTGAGACGCGTTTTAAACCATGTTTAAACTGTTGGTTTAGGTTGGTTAGGAAGCCAGGTGCCATTTATTATAATTAATTCTAATATAGTAGCGTCAGTTATTATAGCATAAGCTCAATTTGGTCATCTTATGGAAGGAATTATTTTTTGAAATCTTGGTTTCATTTACTTTAACAATTAAGCACTGCCGGAGCCAAAATAGACCCTGAGGTGTTAGAGAAAGTCGAGCCGCGAAACACATTCATTTATAACCGACGACGAACCAATATAATACATATATTTTTCTGGAAATATCATAAGCATAATGTCTATAGCTATTTGTTACATTAGATCCTTATTCTTGCAAATTCAAAACCAACAATTTTCTACAGTACCATCATTAAAGATAAAACCTTCTACAGAGGAGTAGAACATTTTCCTCCTCAGCTCCAACGATTATGGTAGCTGCCTGCATTATTAATTTTACCCATTTATACCGCGGTTGTGGTATTATTTAGGTATTTTTCCTGCATTTTCAGCGTTTTTGTTCTTAGTTGAGTAAAAAGTATAAAATTTAATGTGATAATGGTATACACCTGAACGATACAGTGAGATTTACAACTAATTTACCGTATCGATATGGCTTTAGTCGACTAGTCTTTTGTGTAATACCTTAGTAATGATAGGTATGGTGGCGCATAGTTCTAAGCACTAATAATACTTAAAATACGTAATGAAACGTTTTGAATATTATCGTGTGACATTCTTCTTTGCAGTCACGAGGGATTTAAAGTAGGCTGTGATTGGACTCGAGCCACGTTCAGTCCGGACGGTCAGTACATAGCGGTCGGCTCGGCTGACGGCAGCGTATTCATTTGGGGCATCAACACCGCCAAGGTTGAGACTATCCTCAAGGAACACACGTAAGTACCCGCGCGACTGGCGTAAATGTTGATAGATACTTGGACGTATTAATGATGATTATGAGTAGGTAAGCGGTAGTTTGTTGTCGTTGTGTAGTGTAGAATTGCGTTACCGGTGACCGGTAAATCTAAGCATCCCTCGAGTATAATACTCGAACGCTCATTATCATAACGTTGTGTTGGGAACGTGTGGGCTCCTTTATTATTACCTGCGCTTCTTATTTCCTAGACTACTACCACGTAATTGGTATACGCAGGCAGGCGTAGGTTGACCAAAGTCAAGCGGATTTCCACTGGGACATCAACTAGGCGATACGTTCGATATTTTTATTACTCTTGGTGAGAACATCTTCGTTTTAAGTTATAACCACATAAATGAAGACATGCCTTTGAGTGTTGGGAAAAAGGAAACTTTAAGAAAAAAGAAGGATGGGTGAATATGTGGTATTATATATACAAAATTGATGCAAATAAATACGACTCACGACTCAAAGCACTACTGCTACCAATAAAATTAGCTTCAGTCTATCAATATACAAATATTTATAATAGAGGTGCGCATTTTGGAAACTATTTCGGGCCGTGCCAACCATCTCCTGGTTAGATTGGCACGATCCGACCCGTTCAATCGCATTTGCCAGTACAGTCCGCCCAAGCTCACCAGTCCGCCCATTCTAAAAAGATATCCCTACAGGACAACTATTTTAATTTGGTGTTTTTGCAGTTGCATATATCTATAATAGGAGTTGTAGAAACTAGTTTTAATAATTTATTAGAATATATAATTTACACAATATTTATAATTCCAAATAAACATGTGAAGCAGGTTTTATTATAAAACAATACATTTTTTGCATTAATGTGATTGATATTGGTTTATATTTACTACTAAAAAAAACTAAAGTTTAGTAAAAAGAAGAATAAATTAGGAACGTCGGATCAGAATTAGAAAATAAAATGCGATGGGATGGATAAACAAGTTTGGACAACAAGACATATTTTAAAACTTTTCGATAACTTTATAAAGCTTCAATGAAATACAAACCTCGACCTTAAAGTATTAAATCAACTCCTACTCTCCATTATAAGAATTATAAACTTTAGATAAAATTATATAAGACATTAGAGGAATGAAAAAATAGAAATAAAGAATAGGAGATGGTGGAAGTGGTGGGTTTGCGAAAATGTAAGAATAAACTATGAAAATTCAAGGAAAAGAGGTGGCATGGGACTGAGGAACAACAACGATGCTTTTAGCCTCTCTCTAGCTTTATTAGAGTATGGCTTCCAGTTGTTAATTTTTCTTAACATTGACTAATCCTTTTCCTTGCTCATATCATAATGTCATCTTATTCTTTGTGAGTTTACTTTTCTGACAAAGAAATATTTTCATCCCAATATTTTGTTTATCCCGTAGTTTGGTAATTGTCTAGGTTCTTTTGCGTCAACTTTCTTTGGCCCATATACATATTTGCCTTATGAGTTGCCTCTTAAGGGTTCTTAGTTGATTTTCTTCTTTAATTGTCAAGCACATTATTTGGTAGCGTATATCACCACTGATTTTGTTGCACTTCTATATATTTTCAATTTAGTCTGCCAATGTTTTTGCTTGTCATTAATTGATTAGTGTTTATGCGACGCTTTGTATCCTAATTTAATTATGTCAGCAATTTTCAAACTCTTTTCGTGTTTATTGTACAGCATTTTTTCTAGGTATTTAAAAATCTAGAGCTTTCCAAACGTATATTGCTATATTAGGATAGCCAAGTCATCTGCAAAGCAACTACATGCACAAATTTATTTACTATTGTACTTTCTAAACCACATATACATATAATTCATTCAATATCTATATTAAATAGGGCCCTGGACAGACCATCACTATGCCTTACTCCTCGCTAGATCTATAGTTAACTAGTTGTCTCTCCATATGTTTGTACTAATGCCATAGTAGATTCTAATGTTGCTTTCATTAATCTTAGTATTTTATCTGGTACTCCTACTTCTTAGCATCTTCTAAGATGACACTTCTTTTTAGGTTATCGAAGATTTGTTAAAAGTCTACACATACCCTTCATAGATCTTTTCAACTCAATTAACTCACAAAGAGAATGCTAAATTTCCTTCCTATATTACTACAGAAACTTCCTAGTTTCTGTAGTAATATATGTTTCTAATTCAATGTTGGGTTCCACATCAAAGTATGAAGATGGATATACTCTTCTCCTAACCAATAATCCATGTAACGAACCTGTTAACTATTGCTACTTTTGTTTTATGAATGCAAACTGTTGCAATACTAAGATGAAGCTAACTGGCTCTTCAGTAGCAGAGTACACTGCCAGTATACCCCCTTGAATTTTTCATATTTTTTTTCTCATTATTCGATTATAATGATTAGTAGACATAACCCAGTCAAATAAATATAACGAAAATGGTTAAAAATCAATGCAACCGGAATTATTTTCACGTAGTAAGTCAAACAATGGTGTGTTAAACATTTCATTTTACATGGACGCTTAAGGACAATTTCTTCGCTTAAATAAATGAATCAAATATCTTTTTTTATTTTTCTTTAAAAGTTCTGAAAGTATTTTTGCAAATATATACTATTTTCATCCTACTCAAAATTTCAGTCTAGAATTAAAAAAAAAAAAGAAGTGTTGAAGTTGCCAAGTGTTTCGACAAGTTATAATCGGTACTATACCTTCAAATAAAATTACAGACCCAAATAGCAAAATAAGAAAATTCTCCCACAGATCCTAAAATATAACCATATAATATAATATAATAAATTTATTAAGTATAGAAAGAAGTAAATAAAATAATGTCCAGTATAAACATTATGTAAGGAGCGCCACGACAAGTAGGACAAACAAAGAGTGCGTTCGAAACCAGGTTAAAGACCACATAGCAAGTTATCGCTATGGGAGAATTGAATCACCAAACGTTGCACAACATATAAACGATACTGGACATAAAATCGATTTAGAAAATTGTGAATTAGTGAAATATGTACAACCACCGGGGAGATAACAGTGCATGTTTATGTAATTAGGCCTTATTTTTACTGAATTCATTTGATCAGCAGTTGATTATGTTCCCGAAACAATTGTCCCGAATTAATAAATACTCATATAGCGCGGAGTGATCGGATATTTATGTGTGTATTACTACGCTACAGTCCTTGTGATATCTTTGTAACAGAGCCTATTATGTGGTAAAACAAGTCGCAACTAATTTTGAGAACTGTCGCTTGAAGATTTATCTAAATTCACCTGAAGTTCTCGATTCTAAATGTCAAACGGTGTAGGTATAGTATACGAGTACAAAGACAATGCGAAAAAAAAGCTATTGACTGCAAGCTAAAAACCAGTTCCAGAAATACGGTTTTTTATTTCAAGAAATAATGTGAAGATTCCTTTCTATTCAGTAACTACTAACCGTTGCCTTTTTTTCTGACTATTATTAATTAAATTTGTTTGTGCTTGATTTTCTATTACCAAAAACGTATTCCCATAAACAATTCCGCAATATCCACCTGCCCGACCGCCTTAAACGCCCGCTCGACTATCGCGTTTCCGCCGCAACCGGAAACTTCCAACAATATCGTCCCAATAATCGCGTGGTAAAAGCCACGGGTGTTATAACCGGCACGCCGAACTAATCTCTCTCCATAAATTAAAGTGGCACAACATAATTTCGACTAATATCTTCAATTTTACCGCGTAAACTCCGGGAATATTAAACCGCATTAGCATAAGGTCAAAAAGTTGGGCCCTGGGTGGCGCTGGTGTCGGGGTTTACGCCGGCAACTTTGTCGAACTATTCACGTTATTGTCTCCCGCAATAAACAGGTGGGACGATTTTAATACCGACGGAATTCGATATAGTTTAAAGCTACGTATAGTTTGCGGAAATTGGACGAAATCCCGCCTTGTAGATACTTGTATTTAGGGAAGTATATCAGTGAGATAGTAGGATTGAAGAAAAAGTAACCGAACAAGGCGAATCTGAGATGGCAGGGAAGAATATATCGCTTCCTGGTAATGGAAGGGGATCAATTAGTATTGAACCCCACGTTTATTCGAGATCTTAAAACAAACGCCGTTTGGGGAACGAGTTTTACTTGACATTCACCACTCGACTTGTTTCATTTGCTCGCTGATTAAAGATTCTCATGATCCGATACAATGCAGAGATGGTATGCATTTTGTTATGGTAGATTAGATTAAAGTTGGAGTGGCCATGCGGATCTGTTCCATCGCTACCTATCCAGATCTATTGCGATCCTCTTTGTTCTAGAAGGCACTCTTAATTTAGCCAATCATCTTGGAGATGAACGGTTCTTTTTGTTGCTGTTAGCTAGACGGTCCTCCACACTCAGTGCTAGATACCTAGAACTGGTATTTCTTCTTCCTCTTGGCAGCATATGCATATCGTCATCTGCCAAATATATGTTACACATATGCTACAGTGACCAGTAAGCCAGTAAGACTACTTTCATTTTGACAATCTTCCTGTCTTTAGTCACTGCTCAGATACGCCAGTCTTTGTATGCCACTTAGCGTTTTGGTCGCCCCTGCCCGCCTCACCTTTGGCCACCTAACAACTGCTCCGTATGTTACCATGGATCTAATTACAGCTGTGTATAACAACAGACTCATCTTAGGGTTAGGGCCATAATTTCCTTCATACAGCCTCCTGCAACAACCCCGAACAGTAATTGATAGTGGCCTTGTTTTGTATTCTGGATATGTAGGATATATGTAAGTCTTTGGACAAACCATACCTCGAGATATTTCACCTCTTTGACATATGAAATCCTTCCATTTCGTATCATTAGTGGTGAAGCGTTCTGACATTCTCTTTCTTGAAAACGTGACAACCTGTTTTTTTTTTTTTGAGCATTGACTGATAGATCGCTTTTGTTTACACCACTTGTCGACCGTATTTAGAGGTTTACATACGTTGCATTGGAACGTTTGGAAATCCTGGCAGAAATTTCAAAGAAAATGAACAAAATATAAACATAATTTTTATTGATAATAGGTTGGTCTTCTCTATTGGTTATCGATTGTAGCAGATGGTCGATTTCCTCTTGAGATATTGTGTCCCAAACATCCTGTAATTCGTGCTGAAAAGCTTGCAGCGTCTGCAGTGAGTACCTCAGTCTTCTTCCCATAATGTCCGAAACAAGATGTGGCAAGAGATTTACATTAGCAAAATAGCTCTTCCAGTTAGCAAAGAAATGAAAAGATATGGGGTTCTACAACGTCGTCCACAAATCGCTGGGCTTCATATTTCCTCAGACGAATAACAAACGAGATCTACTTCCATAAGTTATAGCACACCACACCATGATCCTCACATTTTGATGCCTCGCGACAAAAAATTCAACATTGCGACTTCCCCACGCCTTCGTCTGGTCTTCATACGGCCATAATGCATTCCAATATCGGGATTCTCCCCTAAAAACCAACCTATTGCACTCTACTTTCCAGTGTAATCACAACTTACATCATTCCAAACGTTGCTGTCGGCATTGAATCGTTACCAATATCACAAGATTTAGCCGATACGAATGCAAGCCAAGCGCTCTAATTCTGCGGTAATTCGTTCGGACTGTTACAGAGCGACTTTCATTGGAAAACCATTGATCGACAATTGACCTGCTACTACTAGAATCAGTCTCTTGTAGCCATAAGTCGAAGATGGCGGTCCTGCACTTCATTAGTTCTTCTTCATCCTCCCCTTCCTCTTCTGCGGCGTTCCTGACCCTCTGTATAGCCCATGTCTGACAGCAGCGCACGGTGATGGATTATCTCGATTAAAGCGATTTGAAAATTGTCTGTATGGAAAACCATCTTCAATACGACCTCTATCGAATTCGTTTAATTGACGGTGACATCCATGTTGGCCCACTCCAGGCGTGATCACACCCTCAAAGCAAACAATCACAATCGAAAACAATAAAGGTACAATATCTCACAAATATAGTTGCCTGACAAGATTGTCAAAAAAACTGATAAACCCGGAAGATAAGCCGTTACCACTTAATCAGTTTTTCTGAAATTTTAATCAGTTGCTACCTTTTAGTAGTTAAACGTTTCTGCTAAGTTTGGTTAAAAGGATCCTCCCCCGTTTAGTATTGCGATTTTTATGTCATAGTGTATATATATGTTGCACCCCCTGAACTTCTCGCTTTGTTCCCAAACGTTAATTCTGTGGCCATGAATTAACGTTGCTTTCTTCACAACTCTAAAACCAATGTCCACTGTCAATTTCCCCGTTGCTTGCGTTAGGTCAATCATTTGAAAAGACATAAGAACCTCAAACTCCTATGTTTTACATTGCAAACTCGTATTTCTATTGAACCCCTTTTACGGTAGTTTAAGATCATAAATAAAAGTTTCATTTCTATTGAAGATAGTACGGTATCTTTCTGGAAGTGCAAAACCATTTTCAGGATACTGGATAATGACGAACCTTTTACACATTTAAGCAAACATTAAAAAATTACCCAATTGTTTCTTTGCTGCAAAGATTGACGGTTATATACCGGGTGAGTTTTTTATCTTGAAACAACGGAATATCTCTAAAACACTGCATCAAATCAAAAAAAGATCTTAATAAGATTGTTTTATGTTAGGGGTTCGCTAAATGGTACCGAAATCGATCCCCACCTCACCCCCCAAAGTGGGAGGGGGGACAACTTTGAAATCTTAAATGGGAACCCCCATTTTGTATTGCAGATTCGGATTCTACGCCATCAAGTGTGTAGTTTTTATTTGAAACTTTTTTTTTCGATTCGTAACAGATTGCGCTGTACCACCTCTTCCGATCCATCAAAATAATTCTTGAATAATGTGCTGGACAACCGCCTTGTTAGAACCACATTGTTTACCGTACGTCCAAGGGAAGGTCTTCAAGTAACACTGGATGTTCGTTCTGCTAGATGTTTCGATGTTTTTCACCATTTAAGTTTCCATTGATGAAATATGGACCAATAAGCTTATTACCAATTATTCCACACCAATTATTTACGTTCCAAGGATTTTAATGTTCAACTTGGCGCAACCAATGGGGATTTTCGATACTCTACTAATGCATGTTGTGCCGAACTTCCAGTGTTACTTGAAGACTTTCCCTTGGACGTACGACAAACAATGTGGTTCCAACATGACGGTTGTCCAACACATTATTCAACAATAGCACGAGAAGTATTAGATCAAGCCTACAATCGTCGATGGTTCGGAAGAGGTGGTACAGCGCAATCTGTTACGAATTGAAAAAAAAGTTTCAAACAAAAACTACATACTTGATGGCGTAGAATCCGAATCTGCAATACAAAATGGGGATTCCCATTTAAGGTTTCTCTGGAAGGGTGAGGTGGGGGATCGAGTTCGGCACCATTCAGTGAGCCCCCTGCATTATAACAAATTTTATTATGATCTTTTTTTGATTTGATGCAGTGTTTTAGAGATATTCCGTTGTCTCAAGATAAAAAACTCACCTGTATATTGCTAGTGAAGTTTTGTTCATATTTATAATATTTAAATCACGTCCCACATAATTCAAACTTATTCCAGAATTTGTTTTAGGCTGTAATAAAAAATATATATAATATTATCTGCTCTGAATTTTTTACTTCGCTGGCTTAAAAAATGTCAGGACACATTCGATATTCATATAAGGGTGAACGTCCGAGTCTCGATTTAAAAGGAAAAATGCGAGTTTCAGGAAACGTGGAGGTAATGGAAGCGTGGTGTGGGGTATTTTCTGCGGACTGACAAAGACGGTGACGTTGAACGATGTAGGGTTGTGACACCTCATCAACTCCCGAGTGGATTGGAAGTAGAGAAGTGGCTGCGATAATGACGGGTTTGCTGCTGGTATTTTATAACACCCTGGGATAAAAATTCGTACGAAGATTTTTACGAAAATCCATAACGAATGTACCGGGCTTTTCATTTTATTCTGGCCATTATATATTTCCAATAGGAATTTTACCAATTAATAATATATCAAAATGTCAGAATGTCATGTGGAGCAGATATTTGTATTATTTATTCATTCCAGATTTTTTTTTTTTCGTTTCTACGAGTGCGTATCTTATTAAAAACGCTGGAAATGAAGAGAGTAGACTCATCTGGCCAAGAAATTTTGATAAAGAAATCTTTTAATAATGCATTGGCGACACCGCAATCTTTTCTTTTCCGAACTTCTGTGAGCTCTTGGACGGATAATATTTTATGAAGCTTGTGGTTACATTTTTTAAAGTTTGTTGGATTGTGAACAGGCTTTCTTAAACGCCTCTGCAGTAGCAAAAGCACAGCTTTCCGAATTTTTATAATAGAAATATGGAATTTAAACGAGTTAATAAAAAGTATAATTTTACCTTTAATTTGATTTAATTTTTTGTTAGCAACGGATTCTATATGCAATTAGCCCTAAAAAGAGTAGTAGTAGCTTGTAGTATAAAAGAAAAGGAATAAATCTTAAAATCCATAGGCAAAATATAGATTGGAGAACGGAGTTAAAAAAATACCTGGGCTTTATCCTAGACAATAAATTTCTCTGGAACAAAACAAACTTGAAATAACGAACGTAGCCACTAAAGCCCTGATAGTGTGCAAATATTTTGCAAAAAGAAACTCAGGATGCTACCCAAAAATACTATCATGTGATGGGTTTTTGAGTAATAGTGAGACAGATCGTGATTTATTGGTCAGTAGCTTGAAGCAAAAGAACTAATGTGGCCATTGCGAGAATTAATCTTTCTAAGGTGCCGAGATTAATGTACGTCGTTTGTATAACTGAAGCTACAAGAACCTGTCCAACAGTAGCTATTGAAGCCGTACTGGATCTTACTACTCCACATTGTGGTAAAAGGCAGGCCAGGAAGAACCATTCACAGAATGGTCAAGGAAGAAATGACTGGGCATAGACCTTAATCACTTGAAGGTGATCAAATACAAGATGACATGTCAAAAACACTGTTTTGTAAAAGAGTTTCTCATAAAGCTTAGCACCAAGAGCGAGTGATATCAAAACTTGAAAGTGAATAGAAATACCATCAAGTGGTATACAGATAGCCCCGAAACCATAGAGGAAACTGGTATAAGAATATGTGGGTGTCGAACCACGTATTTTGAAAGCTTGGGGAATCGACTATCTAGGTAAGCACATGATTTTGACAGATGAGTTCACTTCAACATTGACAGGAATTACCAAAATCAGGAGATTATCATTATGTCTGATAGTCCAAGCAGTCATTAAGGTGCTGAGCTTCACAAAGACAGTTCCAAGATAAGTTCTTACGGTCCCAACCTTTTCGCGACATAAGTAGCAGTACAGTACTGAAAAGACGAGGAAGAGAAATAGAGATGAAAAAATCCAACTAAATCTCTTCTGGGGAGTTAAAACTAGAAGGGGGCTACAGAGAATTTCAATCTTAGTAAAAACAATTTCTGTATCTTAACAGAGTAAGGTTTTTGCCATCGTTTTCCCTTATTCCGTGGCCATTGATTTTATATAAGTATATTATATATAATCAGTGTCCTTGGCGAATGCTGGGAGATAACGAAAGTCGTTCCATGGGCGCATTAAATAATAACTGATAACTGACTGATTTACAGTAGACTCGCCATTATGTGAACTAATCACATTTCACATATTTTTTTTTTATTTATTTCTCAAAAGTAGTATTCATATGGTCGGGAGGCTACTGTATTATATTTTTGTTATTAAGAATCATAGGTAAATTATTTAGTTAGAGTAGGATCATTTCGACTGTTATGGAACCCATATAGTACTTAGAATAGGTAGCCTCGTGTAGCACCTTTTTTAGGTGGAGCACGGGGTTGGGATGATTTGTAATAATTTAGTTTTCATAAATAAAGTGTATCTTAACAGGAATCCTTTAAGGCCACCGTAACCTGAAAGGACATTTGAGCAAGTTGGAGTAAAAGCAAATGTTTCCTTTTGGGGGTAGAGGGGCAGAATAAAACACCATCCACCTCCTTTCATATTTATCGGAAAGTAAACTTTGAAACCGTATACGCAATTCGAAAATGCGATTATTATGACAGCTAATAGTAAAGTAATTCTACACTACATGATTTTGATATAATGCTTATCTGTGTATTTTTATTGTGTATATAACTGGCTTTATTTGTTAACTTGGCTTCCTTTCTTGCTTATACTGTATGTAGAAAACCTTTGCCCTATTTTATTTTAAACCTTCTACAAAAGCACCTCTTTGCATAGTAGTAGCACGCCTGTGTGGTTATTTTGTTGCACGCTCTTTAAGGTCTCATGGATTCTTCTCCAGGTCCGCTGTAACGGCGACGGCCTGGCACCCCTATAGCGCCCTCTTGGTCAGCGTCGACAAAGCAAAAAAGGCTGTCGTTTGGACCGACGTCTAACAGCAAGTAAATAATACCATCGTGATATTTAGCCTTCAATATGTTTAGGTACACAATGTTATATTACATTTAATTATACAAAAACGAAACTATGAGATACAAAAGAAAACGATAAAAATATCTTAAAGTGATGATAATAATTATAATTTAAGCATTAAATTCGCAGCGTTAAATGGAGATTCTGGATAAATTTACTTGAATATTTAATAATATTGCGAAAGATAATTTGAAATTTGGTCTATACAGGCTGTTTATAATAAAATATTCCCGAGGTGATTAGAATATGCCTTTTATTCACGTATGTAAGTGATTACATGAAGGAATTGAATATATGTGTACTGACATTGCCGTTTTAAAATTACCTAAGGAATATATTGGCAACGTGTCTGTTCGTGTTTAAAAACAGTCTGTATATATAACTGTTTGTATATGTAAAAATATTGTAACATAGATTGGCCTAGAGAGCAAATTTAATGTAATATAATTCCCTAGTGTTAGAATCTATATCTGCCCGACCAATTGCTTAAGGCCATAATTTTAAACTTAACAACGATCAAGTTTCAAATTTTTCGCGATTTTAATCGTGGAATAAAACCAAATTAGGTATTTTGTGTATTTCTAACAATAGCCAGAATCTCATCGTAAGAAACGTATACAGAGACTTTATTTTAACCAGAAAACCACATGGTCACAAACCAATTATTACTGTTCACTAACCATTGGACCTAAAAACGTTTTGGTTGTTTGTTGGCTACAATTGTGCAACTTTAAAAACATCAGAATAGATTTGTAAATCGCCTACCAGCTGGATTTCGGGTTAAAATGAAGGGTCCTGAAGAAAATCTAGTCTTTAAAATAGGTTTTCAAAATCCACATCATAATATTATTTTAAGTTTAAAATGTTGTACAGGTTGTTCCAAATTTAAGTATTTATTCGGTGTTTCCTATACCGTATTAAAAACGTTTGTAATTCCAAAAATTAAGAAATTAGCTATTGAAATACCTACCCGATTTTGTTTTTGTCTTGGAGCGTTAATTGATGATCCTTTTTAATTATGTTTTTGATAGTGGAAAGAATAAGCCGTTTATTTATAGCTGTTTAATTAACATTTAAATATGAATATTCATATCTGTTGACTTGCTAAATATTAAATAACCTGTATGTTTACCTTTTTTGTTTAGTTAAATTTAAATATTTCTTTTTATATAGGTATGTAATCTTTACCCATTTGCTTTCAACATAAAACTTAATTCTATGGAGTTGGAGATTATTCTTTTGTTCTGCCTTTTCATTTTGTACTACTTAAAATTCAGACGAGTGATCGAAATGATTTAAATTCTAATCAATCTTTTCAATACAAAAAAAAAACAAAAAATATATCCAACAGGAATTGTTGTCTGATCTGCCGGAAACGTAGAAAGAAGCCCGGACTTTTTCCAGGACGACAAAAATGTAAATTGGACTTGACTTTTGAGTGGTGGTATAGCGAGGACGCGTGCAGCGTGGAAAAAGTTTGCTTTCTCTTTATCAACAGCCGATGGATTTATTGTAAACACATCTGTGACGTTGATAAATGGCGTTTTATTTGTACATTTTTTTCAATGCGTTCGTTTTGCCCGTGCGAGTTGTGACGTTGTTGCCTACGACAACGCCCTCTGACGGCCCACCCCTTTCACTTCAACGGTCAGAAGTTATAAATCTTCCCCTGCATTGTAACTCTGATTAAATTACGGAGAGGGTTGATGTAATACTGTTTGTCAAACTTTTTTTTTGTACGTCGATAGTTTAGATATTTTAAACATATCAGAACAAAGAAAAAGACATTTACTAACACATCATTTTTTGAAAGGGAACTATCTGAAACGAACAATAGAGGGCGGGAGCTTCAAGAGCATCATGTAAAACTAATAAAAGATATGAACTTATATTATATCGATCTATTTAATACTAAGGTCGAAACGTATTACCAACTTATATCAAATACATACAAATTCGCATTATATCTATACAGCAAATAAATCATTTCGATTGCATGTTCACTTAAATTAGTTTCTTAATGAGCATTCGTTCGTCACAAAATATCTAACTAAATGTGTTAATTATCACATCTTCACTGATGTACTAACTTTATAAACAAACGTCAACAGCCTTTTAGCTGCAAATTATAATATTACTTCAATATTAGAAATCTTATTTTGTGGCGTCATACTAATTCGTTAATGATAACTTTTAACATTAAAAGAACTGAATGAATATGTGTTTTATATAGAAAAAGTGTGAGATTGTATAAAATGTACTGCTACTTAGCGCTTAAGTTTATTTTTAAAGATGAATATTGTTTGTAATTCCTTCAGGAAAAAGATGATAAATCTAATATAGCGCAAGAAAACGATTGTTATAATTATTTTGCATTGGTTTCATGAAAGCAATAACTATTGCTTATACATATTTCATTTTATTAGGTTTGTGACGTACTGTTTAAGATAGGAGAAAATGATTATTATGTTTACTAAGAGCAAAAGCAAACGTTGTATTTTCACGTTTCGTTATTCTTTACTGTATACATATATATACATATATCCTTATTGTACAAATGTATCCATCCCCCAAAATTCCATCACCTGTTATATGATATGTTACACATGATTTTATTATATAAATGAGGAATATAATTGTATATTAATAATGGTAAATACGATAGTTGAAGAATATTATACTATGAGAGCCTTGAAATACATTTTGTTACTATTTTTATGTGTATATAGTAAGACTTTTGTATTATACTATTGCTGAAATATTTTCTAAAAAATAAAAATTATAAAACTACTACTTGCTTTTTAATTTTTTCAATCTGAAAATCGCATTCCTTTCATAATTCTTTGATTGATATTCAATTTACATACTAATTCCGATACAAATAGGGATTTTGGTGTCAAATTTTGGAATAATTGTAGTATGCTAGAAACAAAAATATAATTTGATTTGTTTATTAGGAAATATTTGCGATATTTTTGCTTCAAAAGGATATACTTGGTGATTTCAATATAACATTTTCTTTTAATATGTATAACCCTCAGTTGAGGTAATATGGGAAAGCTAAGTTTTCATAGAAAAATGTTTGTCATCATGAACACATTCCATCTGAAGGTAGGTAGAGGCTCTTATAGACACAAAAGAAAAGTGACTAACTACTTACGTACAAAATTAATTTGTGTGTTTGAATAAAATGACTTTAGATTTTCTATAATTTATTGGCGATTGTATATACTTCATAAACTGATTCCGTTAGCTAAATCACTAGTATATATCGAAAAGAGAAGCAGGCCGGTATTAGATTAGGCACGATCGTTGAAACTTAAAGGCTTCAGAAGTGACAGAAGCGTACTATGGTCAACGGTGTCAAAGCCCTTGCTAAACTCCAATAACACCAGGATCGTCACAAGACCACGATCACAGAATATCATCTGTAATATTAAACTGTGCAGCAGCTATATTCCTTCCGAAGCCCAAACTGAATCTTAAGTAGTAGAAAGTGATTACTCAAACAGCATGTAAGTGTCCATGAATGATTTTTCTATAATTTTAGACATTAGTTATTGTATTACATTGCTTTTTTTTTTTAATTTTGTCTGCAATTCGATTTCGCTGGTATTTACAGGAGAGCCATTATTATTATTATTGGCAACTTCGAACGTTATCATCAGTAAACGACTTGCGTTTATAATATTTATACAATTATTGTCAACATTACAGGTCTGCTATATTACCAACCACTAACTATTATTCATTCCAAGTTTGATGAGTTATAAACTGCTTGCCAAAAAAATTGCAACACCTCGAAGGAGGTCAGATACAAAGCTAAAATCTTGATAAAACAACAGGCTGCATGTAAAAAATCGCTGATAACATCATACACAAACAGGAAGTAGAAATTCTCCCTTGGCCTGCTCGCTCTCCGGATTTGAACCCGATCGAGCATGTGTGGGATATAATGGGTCGCTACATAATGTGTTTACAACAAACAGCAAACACCTTGCAGGAACTTCGTCATTATCTACAGCAAGCCTAGCATGAGATCCCACAAGATGCCATTGATTATCTCATTCCGAGAATGCCTCGCCGAGTTAGACAATGCATAAACAATCGTGGGGATGTGACATTTTATACTGATAAATATTTGCTGTTTGTTGGTATTTTTTGCTCCAATTGTTCTGATTTACTACTGAAAATTGGTAGTTATGATTTACTATTTGAAACTTGCCCAAATTCCAGCTTTGTGACTCAGCTCCTTCATTGTTTTTTGGCATGTAGTTTATATATACTCCATTCAGTCTATTTTCTTTATAAAAACATGTTTACTATGTAGTGGTCTAATGTAACTTCCTCCGATAAGTGACATCCTCTAGATAAGAAACAATTTAATTAATTAAAAAAAATTAATAGTAATATTTTTTTTCCGTTCTGCTTGGTAATATATATAGAAGTTTGAATAATTAAATTATTTGTTTTATTTAGACTTCAGAGTTACGCCTGATGATAGTCTAGGCCGAAACATCCCGTACACATAATAAAAATGGTTGATTAGAACAGTTGACTAAAGCTTTTATTTATTCAATCGTCTAATATTAATCTATACTCAAGTGATGTGTCAATTTATCTTCGTCTGAGTTGTTGGGCTTATTGAATTAGCAAAAATTAAAGACCATTTTGATAATTGAATTTATCTAATCTTAAATTTATTTTTTATTCGAAGAAAATGTAATAAAATTATGAGCAGAACTCGTAGAGTGTTTAATGAGCGATGCTATTCACTGTAAAACATGTTTCCGAAAAGTTCAAGAAAACCCTTTTATTTACTGAGCAATGGAAGCATAATAAACAAATTCCAAAACTTATAGCAGAGTGAGAACTATGAGGTAAAGGTATTAGCTTACTTTCAGAGCCACCCCCACAGCGCCGTTGCATAAAATGCACGCATAAATAATAATAAAACAAGCTACAATAGGAGTTTATATCAGAATTCTAAAGTGTTTGCAAGCGAACAAAGATCATATGCCATACTTATAACCTACATAATACAAATAGCATTTCTTTTTGATTTTCTTCTATTCAATAAATTTTTAATTTTTTATATGCTATTAAAAGTAAAATTGTTTTCCACCGACTACTATTAATTAAATACTAATTCAAAACTACATCTTTTGAAAATCCGTAATCCTAAAAGAAGCGACTAGAGATAAGTAAAAAACAGCTACAACTTTTCGATTAAGAATTCAATTCTACATCACATGGTGTAAGAATATACAGGGCGTTCCTTTTGAGAAAAAGTTTATTTTATTACTAAGAAGTTACACCAAATCAACACTAGATCGTGGGACACCTGTATAATTTTGTTTACTTTTTTATCATTAATTGATGAAAGAGTAGAAGACCAATGCACAGTGGTCCGAAATCTGCTATTAGAGGAACTAATTGTTATTTTAGAAAATGTTTCTTATGGCCGTGAAATTTTATACATAGCTAGATAAATAAACACACCTGCAATTTGCAAAATATCAGGTCAATAGAAACATTTGTCTGTATTTTACAAGCTTGCAAAAAACATCATTGTATGTGTTATGGTTCAGACCGCTAGACGTGAGTTAACATATATGAGTTTGTTCGATTGAATTTGTTAAAAATTTGAGTTTCACATTATTATAAAAATTGTGAAAACATCTATTAGGTTAGTAAATATCAACTAAAATATTTAAAAGCAAATTGGCAATTAGTTTTCTTAATTATTACTAGTTATTTCTCCCGTTATTTGTCGACCACAATATTCATCAACTTCGGCTTTAGTGAAACATTCAAAAAAAAACCCGCGATTCCCCGCTTTGCAAAAATTACCAAAGATAGGTTGAAGTGTCTGTGAAAACATATAAAATTTTACGTGCTACCACTTGTTCATTTGAAAGTTATTTATTTTATTGAGAATCTCGACAATGATGGTGTGATGGTAGCACCGGGCATTCGCAATATAAGCAGCGATATACAGAGGCTGGTTTAAGTGATGGTGATTCGTTTCTTACATCGTTGGTACCATTTCAACTATATCTTCAAGAAGCTGATGGAGTAAAAGTAATAATTTGGCAAAATCCTAGACCATCTTCCACAAGATTTTGTCGGCCGATTCGTGTCCAATTTAAGGGAAAATGCAGAACTTGCACTACTAGGAAAACAATATATTAACGACCAAATTGCGCACCTTCTTCCAACAAAATTTCAAATCCAAGGACGAGATATCTGTTACTCACACGTGCATGATGTCCATGATAAATGGAAAAATTTACAATGCTCTTACAGACACGCCTTCAGCTTAGACCGGCTACGTGTGCAAAACAACACCCATGAGCAATGAGCATTATTTTAGACTGTGATGAATTATAATAAAGAGTATTAATAGAAACCGATTAATTTTAAATAATTTCATCTGTCCTCTCTAAAAAGTAATTCTGAAGAACCTATTTTTTTTTTATATTTTTTCCATAATCTGCAGCTGTTCAAGAGTTGATTTAATGAAAAGAAAATAATTAGTTCCGTTTTCAACTAAATTCGGACCACTGTGCAATGCACAATCGACATAAAAAATGTATCTTTTACTATGTCGTCATTATACGTCTTCAATGCATCATTTTTTTCTCACAAAAGTTAAGATAACTCTAAAACGGTAACCGATAGGTAGGAGAGGTTTTATAAAATTGCCTTTACAATTCTTAATAGAACCTAAATATGCACAAGAAGATATAAACTTATAATATCGAAGTTAGCCATGACTTTCGATATAACCGGAAATGCGACATAGATGAAATGACTTTTTCTAAATAGATCATAGCTAATATCATTGAAAATTAAAGAATTTTTAATGGACGGGTTCCCTGAATCATATTGTAGCACATTTTTTATTACATTGCTAAAATATTTGTTAAATACATCAAAATTGCCAAATTGGTTTTTGTTTTATTGGCTTAGTTTGAAAAACACCTTTATTTCACCACTCACTAATTATATTGAATTTACAGACTAACTCCGACACGAAACGTATGTAATTTCATTCACCCGTTTACGATTTTAATCAAATCCTGATGAAATCACAATTATGAGCGCACTTCGTCATCAGCACGTCACCCCCTCGTCATTATATAATTGAAAATCCGCGGAGATTTCGACAATTTGTAATTTCAGCGCTATTTTAATGAATCGCGCCAATTCAATTACCAATTGGCCTTTTCGCACATTTCGCACACGTGCCCGAGACCCTCTAGGGAGGGACGGATGAAATCCACCGTCCGCTAAAAGGGGGTCCGTTAAAAATAAAGAGGCCGCGGACAAGAGGGTACGCACACAAAACCGTGAGTAATGTAAATAGGCGCTATTTTGCGTACGCCAACGGATCCGAGTGCCCCTGCAGGTGATCCGGTATAGCTTAGCAGGTGTTGCTGACGAGCAGGACTGGTTGCAGATGTTGCGTCGTGACTTTGAAAAACCTTTAATTAACAATCCCCGATCGTCAACGGCGAGCACGCTAGATGGTACTAGTAGTTCTACTTGGGTTAACACACGCGATTTCTAACTAAAGCGCTTCACGGTTGCGGTCGGTGCCAGGGGATTTCATTAATTGAGAGATATCCGGATATCTCCCTTCTCCGGGTATAATCCGGGCGTTTTAGTTTTAGACGACAGTATGGGAGTTACGGCCCTTTCATCCACCAAGTCCGTGCGCCTATACAGAATGCAAGGAGCGGAGAAATTACATTTCAGAAAGTATTGGGTTTCTTTTGATACTGTTCGCGGTCTGTGTCTCCCACTCAATCAAATCGATTTCCCATTTGTCTCCGCTCCACAGACGGGCGAAAAGGCAGCTTTGATGAGAGAATCTGATGGCAAAAAAAAATAAGTAATTGGCAAGCAGCGACGGTTGTTTTATTTCTATTAATTTTGCTTTAATTTGTTGGGATCTTGAAATAGTAAAAAGCTGAATTTGCGTTCGGTTAATAAAAGGAAGACAGAGAAACTTATAAAGCTAGAAAGGGCTATAAAGAATCTAATTTTAAAATGAAATTGGACATACTTTTAAAATACGGAATAAGAGATGAAAAAAAAGAAAAAATTAAAAGATTAGGGTCCAGTCTCACAATCTCAAAAATATTTAATAAATGCGACTAGTTTTTGGCAATGCTCCTGTTTTCAGGTCAAAAGGACTAGGAAATTTATCGGTAGCGTTACACGTTTTAGGGAAATGAGGGTTAATTTATCCTATCAGGCGGTAGAATTAATAACAGGTCACGGTAATTTTAAATCATTCTTATGTAGAATTAGGAGGGTTAATGATTCGCTTTGTGAGTGTGGTGGGGTAGATATAGCGGGGCATGTCATATTTGAATGTCCACTCATTGATGAGTGGCGGTCGCGTACGGAGGTTAGGGCATTAGCTAGGGGGTTAAATTGGACGCGACGCGAAAAAGATACAATCGCGAGCAAATGTTATAGGCACCTTTGACAAAACTAATGGGTTTCATGTTTCTTGCATTTTTTTTTGTGACAATTATTTCAACGTTTATATAATCGTCTTTATGGTTACAATAGTCTTTATGGATACCTTTTGTAAATGTATTATTTTTTTAATATTTCAAGTCTTCGAGATGTCACTTCCCCTCCCATCTAAAAAGTATTATAGCTGTACTAAAACACTCTAATATGCAACCAAATTAAAAGATCCCTTAAATACTACATATTTATAATGTATTACCTACAAGTTCTTATTTTCTCATTTTTACTTGATATTCGCCCAAAATTTAGGGTGCCTATAACATTTGCTCGCGACTGTATTAGGGATAATGAGCCGATCGAATGGTGGGAATTTTTTAGTAATGTTGCTAAAGAACTAGATAGGCTACGGCATGATATTTAGATAGTTAATAGGGTAGCATGCCTATAAATGAATATTTTTATGCTCTTTAGTGGTCGGAATTGGTGTTTAAACTACAAAATATTTAAAATATAAATCTTTATTTAATTACTCCTGGTTTAGAATAATTAGGATTAAGTTATTATTAAGTATTAGAATAGTACTGCTGTTGTTTTGTTTGTTTTTTAGGTCATCATCTTTCCTGTTCAACTTCTGAATGTGTGAAAAAGGGAGCAGCTACGCGAGAACGGCAAGGCTGTCGGAATTTGAGGAGACACGGAGGCTGCTTCTTCGGCACTCAGAAGGATAATAATAATTTGCGGCCATGGTTTTCCCTTACTCCGTGGCCATTGATTTTATATAAGTTATTATATATAATCAGTGTCCTTGGCGAATGCTGGGAGATAACGAAAGTCGTTCCATGGGCGCATTTGCGCAACTGATAGCTGACTGATTTACAGTAGACTCGCGATTATGTGAACTAATCACATTTCACATATTTTATCATTTCTCAAAAGTAGTATTCATATGGTCGCGAGGCTACTGTATTATATTTTTGTTATTAAGAATCATAGGGAAATTATTTAGTTAGAGTAGGATCATTTCAATTGTTATGGAACGCATATAGTACTTAGAATAGGTAGCCTCGTGTAGTACCTTTTTTAGGTGGAGCACGGGGTTGCGATGATTTGTAATAATTTAGTTTTCGTAAATAAAGTGTCTTCAGGTCATAGATATAAATTAAAAATTAGTAAAAGTTAAAAAAAATATGAAGTCTATAACTGTAAAAATGAAAATATAGAAAACAAACACATTGAAATGCCGTACCACGCTCCCTGAAACATTTTTAAGATTGTGAGGCTGGACATTACACAGAGAAAACTCCGGATAATAATATTTACACTTCACTGTTGTACGAAAATTGTAGTAAGAATTTTCACAATTTTGCGTAATTTTTAAACAACGTCGCTGTAAAGTTTTGAATACCACAGTTACAAAAAAAAGCAATAAAATTGTTAGAAAATATTGCAGCACAATCTTCTAGAAAATATTGTGAAATGTTTTACAACATTTTAAAACTAGCAAATATAATAAATTGCGAACTAACAGGACGTGAAAGAATTAGTTTGTTCATGATGAATCCATTAGACTTTTGCTTTGGGGTCCATTTCAAATCTGATGTCTATAAAACTGAACCTCAGTCGCTGGGAAGAGTTGGAAGATCGTATTAGGATGGCCTTTCAAGAAATTGCACAAGACGCAATTTAGCACTCATTAAAGTCATTCATTGATAGACTGGCTTGTTGTGAGGCTGCTGGAGGTTTTCAGTTTGAATATTTATTATGAGTTGTTTTGTTTTGAATATTTTGTTATTACTGATTATTTTCAAAATGTGAAGAGATGCAAATAATTTTATTTTTGCTAAAAAAAAGTTTCTATAGCAACATCAAAATACAAATATTCTTTATCAACTGTATCTGACAAAAAAATTTTAATAACCAACGCTTTATTTCAATATCTCAAGTCGCACACGCAAACCGTATATCATTGTAATTCTTGAAAAAGTGTCTACCCCAAAATATCAATAATTCATTTAAAAAATAACTACCGATGACGTCATATCTCGAAACGTGTGATAGTTGTTGGAAATCAAAGTATGTCACAGACTAGAATAAAAATACTACAAAAAGATTTTTCTAACGTAATTTTTTAACCGAACCCATAATTTAGCCAGATATTTGAATTATTAAATTATTATATTAATAACTAAAAATACTATTGTATTCAAAACTAATGCCACAACATAAACAATTTTGCTATGTATGAAATGTTATATGTAAATTCCACAGCTACCATTTCAGCCTCTGTGTGATATTGTGGATCCATGAACTGTATAATCTACATGTTGAGGATTGGATATTTTAGTATATGCTTAAAACTAAAAAAATCATCAAGTCAGAAATAGTTTTTAAGTTGGCTGGCAGCGTTTCGCAATCAGATCGAGCCTTTTTTGCAAAAAAGAAACTACAGGTGATCCATATATGCTAGTACCCTACAATCATGTGAGTTTAGAAGGTCGTGCATATATATAATATTAAACAATAGAGACTTCAAACCAGAACTTGCGGTTCGCCAGAGATAGAAGTGAAATATTTGGGTTGAAATCCATTAAAACCTGCGTAACAGGAGCAGTGCCCAGATAAAGTGTTATAAGTGCCAATAGTTTTTGCAACAAACCTAAATTGTTCAACTTTCTTAGGAGCAAGGAATGTGTTCTTCTTGTGTATAAGCGTAATTCTCCCATTCTCCTCACATCTGAGAATGTGCCGGGATTAATAATTATGCTAAAAATACAGGGATTCACACAGAACTAATTCACAGTCCCTGTTTGAAAAAAAAAAAAAAAAACTAGGAATGCTAACATGTCCTGAAGTTGGTTTGGATAGGAGTTTAAAAATATTGCCCAGAACTCCATCAGTTGTGACTGCGTTTATAGGTTATCAATTCGTATTTTCATATTTTTATTTATTTAAAGTTAATTGGCCCTAGAACTAAATGTGCTACTAAAATCCTTGCAAAAGCTTCTATGATATCCAGAGATGCAGTGATTTGGTGGCCATCCCATGACATAGATGGAGGGATTCGTTTCCCATCTGAATCATCAGATTTTGGATCCAAGTGGAGACTAGAGCATTGTGACTTACTTTAGATTTTTTTTAAGTTGCAAAGTAGCGTTACCATCGGCCACCAAAGCGTCTTCGCAATCTTACAGTGCGAAAATTATCAGCTTTGCAATATGGTTATATGTTTTATCAAGAAAAGTGGACTCTAAAAACTATATATATGCCTTTCATAATAAGAGCCATGTAATGCCGTATGGTCATCAATATGTTTGATGGAATGGGATCTTTCATTGAGCCCAGAAACAAGACTTTTTTTTGCCTATTTTACTCGTACTTCAACTATTTTGAATATGTCGGTTAATCATTGGCCGCCATATTCTATTAATCTATTCTCCCTCTGATTTCATATATCCCAATTATGAAGTTCTTCAGGGTTTTTTAGGTCTGATTTTTCTTTGCCGTTTCATTATGTAGGATTTATTCACATTGTGCTCTTTAAAATGCTTTAGTACAAAACTTCACTGTTTTGGGAGCATAGCTAAGCGGAACTGGTGCTTCAAGGATATAACGTTTTCATTGCTAAGATTTTTTAATAATTTCATATGCATTTCTGATATTCTTACTCTGCCAAAACGGTGCAATAACGAGGTACTTCACTTAACGGAATTTCTATTTAAGCGAATTTTGAACAGTTTCCACGCATCTCTTCTCCTTCACATTTATTAAACAAAACAATTTGCTAGTTACATAGGACATGATGAATTGCGTACCACGCTCTCCAAACTTATCCAATTAAAATATTTCAGGCGGCAAGCACCGGAGCAATAATTCCCGGCCGGACTTTATGGAAGTTGACCTCGAGGGACTGCTTTGAAATAGACTCCGTCTACGGTCGATGCGGTGTCGACGCGTACATTTATTTGGGGGTGAACAATGGATACGTCGAAAGAAAATCCTCGTTTCGGTTTCCCATTACCGTTAGAACTCGGACGAAATGAAGCGATTTTTAACTTGGTATATACGCCATCTCTTTTTCCAATGAAAAACAAAAGCAGAAAAAAGAGAGACGGTTTCTGGGTAGTACATTATTTACAAACGTGGTATCGTTGCACCCATACCTCTATAGCCTTCCATGATTTCTTCTATATAAGGATCACTGAAGGATATGGGAGAAAAATAGATTGAACCTCCATTAATCCGGTTTGATGCAATTTCCGGGGAGAATAAAAATATTTGCTTTCGACATATTCCTAATGAACTATGCTAGCGAGGTATTCCGTGAAATTAGTTCGGCTTTCATGATATTACTGCTTTTAATAAATGTTCAATGTCTGTTTTAGCTATTAAGCCTCGAGGAATACTGCTACTGAACGTCTTTGTTTCCAACATGTAATTATTTGGGTGTATTTCACGTAGTGAATTCACCCACTGCCTTATTATATTATACGCCTACGAAATAGTTACTTTCGTAGGTAGTTTGATCAATAACAGACAAGGCGGATACATGTAGATGAACATAACAAAGTTCCATACATCCCCAAGGACAAGTACATTTTGAAGCTACTGTTCCCGGAATTCGCTACTATTGTGTTTAAAATTTTGACCAGTAATTTTTACTTATGAATCTGTTAGGTAATCTATCATATAAAAATGTAATTTTGGATTTTATGAAAACGTGGCGTATTACACATAGAAGGAATAATTTGTTCAACTTGATTTTTTGGCATCAGAATGACTATATTTAAAGCAAGCTATGGTAAAAATGTTTCCGATGTTTTGAAATAAAGAAAGAAAAATATTATTTAAAAAAAAATCGTTCCTCTCCCCTCTCACCCTTTCCGATGTTAAAAAAAAATTGAAACTTTTCTAAGGCATCCTCTCTCCAGATGATTCCAGAGGAAAAAGAAGAAAACATTATCATTTTAAAAAATCATTCCCCTCCTTTTTTCACCGCTTCCAATATTAAAAAAAAATGATTTGAAACATTTCTGACGCATCCCTTCTTCCGACATTTAAAAAAGAAAAAGAAAAAATATATTTAAAAAAACTAATTCTTAGTGGTGGGCACTATCGATAGCGACTATCGATAACTATCGATAGTTTTGAGTATCGATAACTATCGATAGTTGGCTATCGATAATTGACTATCGATAACTATCGATACTTGACTATCGATAACTATCGATACTTGACTATCAATAACTATCGATACTTGACTATCGATTGGGGAGTAAGGGAGCGTTCCCACGGGAAGCCGCCACTTTGTTATTTTTAACTTAGGAGATGGTCGACGAACCGCCACCAGGGTTCGCCTGGCTGACGGGCAGACAGATTTAAGTACACATTATACTGGCGGCAACATGCCTACGCGATGCTTCAAAGTTGACGTAAGAGGGCAGACAGGGCTTTGCAGAAACCGAAATATTGATAGAAGGATATTTGAATAATTTCTTATGCCCAATCTAAATATGGAAGGATCTTTTTCTTTTCTCGTTACGTCAATTAACTTTGCTACAAATTTGAAGGAATAATAGATATTTATACACCAGTCTAACTTTAAAAAAGGTTATCTTCTTTACCTCCCCTGTGCATTTTTAGTACTTACTAGTTATTGTACGATATCTACCTTTAATCTATTTATTCCCGTCTACGCGCAATAAAATGCACTAATTTCATTTTTGATTATTTTGGAGTGTCTTATCATAAATACACAAATAAAATCACCATTTAAAAGCAAAAAACTAAAATAAGATATGCTGAAATCGTTAATTATAAGGTGTGTAAGTTAGATAAGACAGAACATCTAACTGTTAATGATAAATGCTTCTAGCATAAATACTCAACACTGCAACGAGTCAATCGATAGAACAATATACAAAGTACATTGTTTAAAAAGGTAACTTAATTTGCTTAAAACCAAGAATTTAGGCAATATATATTTTAACCAAATTCATATAAAAGTTGCTAATATTTTGAGAATGTCAAGAATAGGTCTCTCATACTATATAAACAAAAGTCACACATTGATATCAAAATCAACAATTAAAGGAAACATGGGTAAAAGGAGCAGGTTGAAAGTCTAAATCAACAACAGAAATGGCCAATGATTGAGGCGAGATGACATTCCAGGATTTCGTTGAGTTTTATATGCAAGATAGAAAGGAACAAAAAGAGGAGATGCGACAATTGAGGGTAGACGTGATTGGACAGATAAAAAGATCGAGGGTAGAAATGACAGAAGAGATAAGACGTATGGGAAAGAAAAAAAAAAACACGATGAAATTAGAAAAGGAATGATTGATCAAAGAGAAGAGCTGGTGACAATGATAAATGACACAAGGGAAAGAATCGAAAGGGTAGAAACAAAATTGGTGCATTGAACAGAAAGAATAGAAGTACTCGAGATGAAACTGGCTAGAACAATAGATGTGCAAAGAGACAGCATAAAAGGAAAAGAAGACCAAGTGAATAAACTGAAGGAGCTGAAGAACAAGATTTCAGCAGATGAAGAATAAGATTCCTTTGACACGAAGACTGAAACGTATGTGACCGATCAGGTTCTAGGCTTCTGATGAAACTCGATGCTGTTGGATTTTCGCCTTCATTGCAATTACTGTTTAGATCATATTTATCTAATAGAAGGCAGTATGTTAGTTACAAAGGTCATCGTTCAAATACTTTACACCTCTTTCTGGCGTTTCCTCAAGGCAGCAACTTGGGCCCTTTGCTGTTCTTGATTTTATCAATGATCTCCCTGTGACATTAGGCTGTGGCAGACTACTGTTTGCAGACGACTTAAAATATTTGCTAAAATTACTGGCCATTGATGACTGTGAACGCCTTCAGTGCCAGTTAAATCTACTTTCTTTATGGTGCCTAGACAACGACTTAAATCTAAACATTTCAAAATGTAACATTGTTTCTTTCTCGCGTAAATCTACCATAATCAACTTCAATTATCGAATTAATAATACTACCTTAAACCGCTGTGATACTATAATGGATCTGGGTGTACTATTTGATAGTAGTCTTACTTTCAAAGACCATATTAGACATACCATTGCTTCATCTTTACAATCATTAGGCTTTATCATTCGCAATACTAACACTTTTCATTATTACACTCTGTAATCAATTTATACTACTGCTACGTACGCTCTAAACTAGAATATGCTTCCGTAATTTGGTCTCCGTTTTATAAAACATATTCGCAATCACTTGAGCAGGTCCAGAGACGTTTCCTGAAATATCTTTACCTAAAGCAGCACGGAATATATCCCGAAAGAGGCTTCAACCACAGTACTCTGTTAAATATGTTCAGTTTTCAGTCTCTAGAACAACGTCGCACTCAAACTGATATTAAGTTTCTCTTTAATTTAGTCAATAACAAGAGCGATGTGATTTTTCTCACTAATTCTCTGAATTTTGCAGTTCCCCAGTATTCTGCACGACAGGCCTTTACTTTTTACTGCCCTCTTGCACGCACTAATGTAATGTCACATGCGCCACTGTACAGAATCTGTAACTACTTCCAATAATAATTTGAGTTCAGTGTAGATATACATTCATCTAGTTTGTTGTTGATCATTAAATGTATAAACAATCTGTGTATGCAATATGATAGTCTAATATGTTCTTCCCTTGTCTCGGTCTGTTACTAAGTCTTGTTCTTTAGGTTAAGTTTAAATGTTAATTAGAGTTAGTTGGATTGTAACCAATTTTTTTTTTTTTTATTTTTTTTTTGTATTTTGTTTTTGATTAGTATATATCGCAAGTTATGTAACTAATTTTTTGTCCTGTAATTGGATGTACTTATCATCTGTTGGGCAATAAATCTTATTATTATTATTATTATTATTATTATTATTATCAGAATCCGACATTATCTGTACGCAAACGAATGTGGAGGAAAATGGATAGTTGATTATCGATAACTATAGATAATGCCCACATTCTGAGGACACAGAATTACATTGTATTTGTTTGTTGCTATTTATTATTTGTGTTTTTTTTTTATTGCATGCTAATGATAATTGTCTTAATATCAGTGTTCTCTAACCAAGCTCAGCACGGTTGGATAACCTTTTGATCTTTAAGCCGCTGTAGCCATCTCACAATGTCACCTTGTTAGCCCATTTAGCCCTCCAAATGAATTTCTGAAACAATTTAATGTCCTGATGAATGAATAGTTCTTTTAATACATTTTCCTTTCTGTTAGTTATACTGTTTCTATTCTATAACTAATTACATGGCATAAATAAATAAAATAATAAAATTTCTGTTTATTTCACGAATTTAATAATAGAATCACGAGACCTTCCTCAGTAAACATAGAATCTTTTCATTTGTAGTCAGTGAAAACGTGACTATTGTTGAATAAAATCTTAATCACAATTGAATTTTAATTAAATTCTCTCCGAAAATGCGAAATGTCATTACGTCTTCGATATCAAGCAATTTAATTTCTCTTCCGAGGTGGTTGGTACGGCAAATATTCCATCTTTTTATCCCATCCCTTGTCGCGCAAGCGGCAACAACAAACCCCCCCCCCACTTCCTCCCCCCCGTCCTTGTTATGTCATGGGCTATGGAATTGGCGGGCGGTTGAAAATCACAAAGCGCATTATTGTTTTGCGTAGGCGAAATTCTTCGCCCTTCCGGAAAATATGAAGAGCGGAAGCACAAAGGAGTTAAATCAAAGGCTCCGTCGCCTTTCCCGACGACAAATTTCTGAATCCTGTGCGACGAAGGTTTGGTCCTTCGGGCGTTATCCGCATTAAAATCGTCACGCGGTCCTCCCTTTCTCCACTCAAAAGTTGGTCTTTAACGGCGTGGGTCGCTGTCCTTGTCCCCTATACAGGTGCACACTAGTCGAAAGTCAGATTTTCACCTCCAGTGGATATTTTTTATGCCTTGTAGGTTCGGTAGGGTAAACAAGATATGAAGAGGTTTATTCGGTGAATAAAATATGATTGGGTAATCTCGTTGAGTGGTAACTGCTCACCCTTGCTATATCGAATCCCTTTGAACGCCTTCGTTATTTCTTCCTTGCGGTGATATAAGGTTCGTTTGTACACTTCGATGATTTTAACAACGTCTTTGTCGCCAACGAATAAAACCGAATTCAGCTATATAATTTGACATACAAGAGTAACAATAGTGCAAGTAAACTACTATCTTCATTAATATTACTTACACTCTTATAAAAAGTCATTGCTTTAGTTGTTGATGTATTCAATTTTACTTTGTAATTTTTAACCACTTGTTGATACTTTCAAGTTTACAGCTAATCTTTCTAATAGCTGAACTAGTATTTCTGTCTGTTAGGGTTATTAACGTAAAATCCGCCAATAAACTGATTTTGCAGTTCGTAATGACAACCGCCATAATGTCTACGTATATAATAAATGCGAGCGTCCAAAGAGTAGATCCATGTGGAACTCCCAAGAAGTGCCTACTGCCTTCAAATCCTCATTGACATATTTAGTTTTTTTGCTTTCTACCTATTAGGAAATTCTTTCTCCATCCCAACGCCATACCACTTATCCCGAAGTTGCTTTCTTAGGAGATTGTCCCTACTCAAAAATCTCAAAAGGTTTTTAAGGTAGAGAAAAGCTGACACGATTTTGTTGTTATAGCCTATTCATTTCAGGCACCTAATGCACTGCTAGACAAACCTGCTTTTCTCGTTTCGGCAGAAATAATACTTCTATGCTTTATATTTTTCTATTTCAGCGTAAGTATCAGCCAAAAGTACTTTCCTAGTCTTTTGTTCCAGGTTCACTTCTTACCTACCAACAGTGCTGAATGTTGTCAATGGCTGATGTCTTCGGATTTTCTCTAAAAATCCGCCGGACCCCAGGAAGAGTAGCTTTTGCAGTCTGTTCTACAATTAATTCGATTCATTTA
This sequence comes from Protaetia brevitarsis, assembly GCA_004143645.1. Lineage (NCBI taxonomy): Eukaryota > Metazoa > Arthropoda > Insecta > Coleoptera > Scarabaeidae > Protaetia > Protaetia brevitarsis. The sequence continues at coordinate 82,191 of RXPK01002122.1, forward strand.
AACGAGTGACCAATACAATTTCTCTGCTCGTCAACCCAACAGCCTGGTATTTCACTCATAAAGTTCACCCTAAAAGAAAAGTTACGCTTTCAATTAGTACGTATTTAGAAATAATACAATTTTACTAATAACTTGATCTAGTTAGTACAGGCTTCTCGAGATATACAGCTGGTTGTTTTAAGTACACTAATACAACTTTTAATTGTATTCCTTGCTAATGCATATGCGTTGCTATATCTCTCCTGAAGTGATCCATAAAGAGCATTTACATATGGTGTAAAAAGATATGGCTGCAGAGGATATGCAAAGTCACCTAAAAGCCAATTACTTCTTTCCCCGCTATTATAAATCTGACGTGCGTCATGAGTTGCTCCAGCAGGACTAGTATGTATATTCAAAATGTGTGAAGTGAACATCACTTATTATTTGAACATTTTTCGAGTGACACCTTTGCCTACTCAAGTAGTTTATGCTCCTTACATTATGGTTTTAATATAGCAACTTTTTTTCTTAATGTTGCTATATTAAAACCATATGTAAAGAGCATAACTACTTGGGTAGACAAGGGTATTCAATGTTGCTTTTTTTTAGCATAGCAACATATACAGCGATAGTGAGACCAATCATCACTTATGCATCAGTAGCTTGGAGCAAAAGATCTAATCTGGCTACCGCGAGAATTAACCTCTCAAAAGCGCAAAGATTAGCATACGTATTGCTATGTACTGATTGAATTAAATGAAATTGCAAAATGAATTTTATAATGAAAAAGAAAATTAAATCAGCTAAAACTGAAAATAATTAAAAGAACGCAAAAAAACAATTAACCTCAGAGTTACCTTCGCGAATTAAAACTTGAATCTAACCACGAAAAGTAAATTGTGAGTGAATGAAATCAGACTCTCTTAATTACCCCAAAAATTGAAAAGGTTTTGATTTAAAATAAAAGAACAGAATTTTCAACCCAAAGATGCTAATTAACAAACAATTTTATTATTCAAAAGGGTTAAATTACAACTTGTGCAGAAAAAAACCGTGAACTGAAGGTTCTGGCCTAAATTAAAAACTGCACTTGATTCTAAAATTACAATAGGACAATGCTATTTCCTATACAAAGCAAAAGTTTTGTTTGTTCAGGAAGGTAATCCAAAATATACCAATATCAATCCACGTGGTTTCAAATTAAAACAAACTAAATTAAGCGTGAACAATTTCTAGTAAATAACAAGAATGAAAAACTAAATGCAAGCACAATGCTTCTACTCAGCCAAACCGAGGTGATTGATAAAATAAAAATGAATCAGCAAAATAGAAAACCAAAAATTAGCTCTTTAAACTAGAATGAGAAAATTCCAACTAAAATATATCTTCCTGCACAAAAATAATAAATGATCTTATATCTATAATGTGCACACATCAATATATTAACAATTATTACAAAATTTTTAAGGAAACGAAACGAAATTTACTATAATCAAAATGAATTACAAAATGGCAACAATGATTTACAAAACTACGTCTACTCACGTTAACAGTCGACCAAGGAACTCCCGAACAAACTTCTACAATGCAGCCGTATAACAATAGAACAACGCAAATGCACAAATCACCGACAAAATCTATCCGAAAAGC